>CAUYQV010010214.1:0-17931 GCA_963574575.1 Galagoides demidoff
TTTTCATATACAATTTGAAACACTTTCATCAAGCTGGTTAACATAAATTTCATGTCATTTGCTTAATCATTGTATCAAAACATTTATATTCTAGTTCTAGAAAAGTTCACTTGTACCCTTGTTAGACAGATATATAGGTGACCGGAAAGATCACCTAGACATACCTACAATTAAAAAATTTGGAAAGGAAAAATGAAGAAATAAGAAAGGTATACTGAGCAAATTGAAACAAAAGGAGAGCTGGTATAGTGATACAGATATTAGCAAAGTTTAATTTAAGTATGAAGCATTAAATGTGGCAGAGAATGACATTTATGTGCTAAAATAAATAATATGAAATGAAGCTATAATGTGTGGGAACATTTAAGCACTAAAGTTCACAGCATCCACATTTATAAAATAAGAATTACAAGATATGACTCGATGCCCATAGCTCAGTGAGTAGGGCGCCAGCCACATACACCAAAGGTGGTGAGTTCGAGCCCAGCCCAGGCCTGCTAAACAACAATGACAAATGGAACCAAAAAATAGCCAGGCACTGTGGTGGGGGCCTATAGTCCCAGCTACTTGGGAAGCTGAGGCAAGAGAATTGCTTAAGCCCAAGAGTTTGAGGTTGCTGTGAGCTGTGATGCCCAAGGGTAACATAGTGAAACTCTGTCTCAAAAAAAAAAAATAGAATTACAAGATATGCAAGGAAATATATAGAAACACACTGCAATAAAGTGCAAGCAGGTCAAATGAATAACAACAAAAAAAGAGAATACCTAAACAATGTAATTAATAAGTCAGAGCTTATGAATGTGTATAAGCTATACATTCTGATATACCTTCCGCTCAAGCACACATTGACACATTTATAAAACTTAATCATCTGGTCACAAGGAAAACATCAGTAATTTGCATAATGTATAAATATTATATACTAAAGAACATATCTCACTAAAATGCAATAAAACTGGGACTTACTAACAAAAACTAACAAATAAATTAGCTCTTCTACCTGAAAATGAAAAAGCCTTCTACACTTGATCTTTGGGTGCAGAGGAAACACAGACTGCAATTATAGAATTTAAAAGAATAAAGACAATGAAAACTGTACATATCAGAATCAATGGGATATATTTAAAGAATTGATTACTGGAAAAAAATGCAAGTTAAAAAGAAGAAGCCAGGAAAAGAATAAAATAAACCAAAAAGGAAATTATAAAGGTAAAAGCAGAGGTTGAAAATGGGAAATGAACTCCATTAATAAATCAAAATCACTTCATTTAAAGACTGAGGAACACCAGTAGCTAACTTGTCTAAGAAAGGATAAGGCACAAATACATAAGTTAAGAAATGAAGAAGCAAATAACTGTTGAAACAGAAGAAATTGTTCTCTATAGAGGTGGATTTGAAAATTAAGATGAAATGGATAATTTCTGGAGAACATATATGTTATCAAAATATACCCAATTAAAAAATAGAAAGCTTAATTATGCAGACCAATTTCTTTAGGAATAACCCCACAAAAAATAAGACTCAGCTGTTTTCCCATGAGGAAGATTCTATCAATCCCTTAAAGATGGTTCCAATGTTCTATACATTGTTTCAGAGCATTGAGAATAAAGGAAAGCTTCTTAATTACTATTACAATGCAAAACCTGATAAACACAGTACAAGAATGAAAACTATGTGTCACTATCACTCAAAAATGTAAATACAAAAAAAAAAAGAAGGAAAAATAAAACTCAACTAAGATACTAGGAAATAAACCTACCACTACATTCAGAAAATAATATAGCATGACTGAATGAAATTTATTTCAGGAAAATATGGGTCAATATTAAAAAATTCATTAGTATCATATCTCAGTTTGATATATTTACCAAAAAGAAAAACTAGACATATGATTATTTCTACAGATGCTGAAAAAACCACTGGCAAATCTCTCAATAAAATAAAGAATTGCTGGATACTATCTTCACTACACACACACACACACACACACACACTCACACACTTTAGTTCTAAAGCTAGTATCTTATTTAATGGGAAAACACTGGTGGCATTTATACTCCTATCAGAACAAAACAAACACAAAAAATAGAGATCCTGAGAGACAGAACAATTTCAACTTCCTACTGTCCCTTAATCACTTTTATAGTTCAAAATTGCAAACGGAAGTGAAAATTCTCTCACCAGTGCCCTCTCCTACTGAGTGTCAAGTTTGACAGCAGTTAGAGACAAAAATTCTGTAGGTTCTGCAGTGGATAATAATAACAGAGTGGTTCTTAATGTTGTTGCTTGTTTAAGTGCTCAGAGGAAATATTCTGAATCATTGTGAGATGAAGGAAAAAGAAAAAAATAAAGGAAGAAGGGAGAAATGGAGGGTGAAAGAGCAAAAAAGGGAGCTAGAACAAGCTAATGGTGAGAGTATCAGGCTATCAGGAGCAGAACAATCTGACCAGGACGTGGGACAGTGATAAACAATGATGTCAGGTCACTTCACTTGAATGAAGGAACCCACAGTAGGCTCAAGCTAACTGGAATTGTACACAGTCCAGCAAGGTCCACTTGCCTTTTGAAAGCTTTGCATGGCAAACAAACAGGCTGTCTGCAATAATGAGCTCTTTTGATCCTTCTGCCAGACATGTTGTCTAAAGCAAATCTGTTTAAATTTGGGACAGTTTCTGAAGTTAATAACACTTTCCCCCCCTAGTTCTTTCCTCCTATCCCAAAGCTAGAATTAGAGTATCTGAAGGAGGAAAACAATTAAGCTGTGTATCCCAGTATTCTATGATAGCAGAGAAAATTGCACTATTTTACAAGCACAGGCCAGGTTATTAAGTGAAAGAAGTGAAAATGGGGCTGAGCTCATCATTGCGTATGATAATTCCTGGACATTTCTCTCAGTAAGAAGTTAGGTGGATTACCCAAGGACTTCCAGCTACCTGAACATGCAACTGTCAGAACTATCTTATTTTTTACTTACCCCTCCTTTGCACACAGGATGATCCTATAATGTCCAGTCCCCCGCATCTACTTATTTTTGTTACTATTAGAATGTGAACTTCAGAGAGCCAGAGGTTTTGTTTTTGACTTGGCTATGCAGGGGAGAAAAAGTAACACCTTTTCCTCAGCCATCACAAGGGTCATGGCTTACATCCTGTAACAAAAGATTCACAAGAGAAAAGCATAACAAACTTATTTAACAAAGTTTCACTTGATGTAGGAGCCTTTGGAAGTAGAGACCCAAAGACTCAGAGAAAACCATATTTTTTTTAACCTAAGACTGATGAAAGAAATGAAAGGTTGTAGAGAAACATGACTAGACAAAGAGGAGTGAGATCTAATGGTAACAAAATTAGGGGGGATTGAGCAAGGCCTTTTCTGTGTTTTGATATGACATTCTGTATGGGACAGGACACCTGTCACAAAAGATCTTTAGGGGAAAAGGGAGAAGATTAGAGAGCAAACTTTCTACATATTATGGCCTACATGTGGGAAGAAGAATGCCAGTTTCTATGACCTGCCTTCAGGCAGACAAGGAGGTGGAAGAAAGGAGGGTGGCAGAAGGTGAAAGAGAGACTTCCAAGTTACCATATTTGGGGGCAGCATTTTCTGAACCCCAACCCCATATTCCTGAAACAAGAGTGATAGGCTAGATATCAAAGATGGTCATGACATGTCTTCTGTCGTAGTATAAATTTTCCACTCATCCTGCCAAGAGATGGAGTCTTTTCCCTCTCTACTTGAATTTGGACTGACTTGTGAATTGCTTTGACTAACAGGAGTTGGTAGAAATGATGCTGTGACAATTGCAGGTTTTAGACTTTAGGAGATCTTGCAACTTCCATGATTGGTCTCCCTGAATGCTGTGTTGAGGCTGTCACATAAGGAAGCTTATTTATCCTATTTGAGGATGAGAACCATAATGCTTCAGCTGATGATCAAAATCAACTACTGCACATTTGTGAGTAGTGGTCTTGTGCCTTGCACCCAAGCTGATGCTTCAGCAGGCAGCAGTTGTATGAGTGAGCTCAGGTGAAATCAACAGAGAGATTTCCTAACAAACCTAAAGAATGATGAGACATAATATTTTGTTATTTAAAATCATATTTTGTGATGGCTTACTATGCAGCAATAGATAACAGATATATAGAAACAGAAATACTACTTGCCAAAGCCAGAGTAATTTTTCAGTACTTTTTGAGACAAAAGAGGAAGTACAAGACAGTCTTTTCACAAGATGGCTCTGAAAGCAAAAAAGGAAGCTCCTGCCCCTCCCAAAGCCGAAGCCAAAGCAAAGGCATTGAAGGCCAAGAAGGCAGTGCTAAAAGGCATCCACAGCCACAAAAAAAAAGAAGATCCATACATCACCCACCTTCCAGTGACCAAAGACTCTGAGGCTCCTGAGGCAGCCCAAATATCCTTGGAAGAGCACCCCCAGGAGAAACAAGCTTGACCACTATGCTATCATCATGTTCCCCCTGACCACTGAGTCTGCCATGAAGAAGATAGAAGACAACAACACACTTGTGTTCATTGTGGATGTCAAAGCCAACAAGTGCCAGATGAAACAGGCTGTGAAGAAGCTTTATGATATTGATGTGGCCAAGGTCAACACCCTGATCAGGCCTGATGGTGAGAAGAAGGCATATGTTCGATTGGCTCCTGATTATGATGCTTTGGATGTTGCCAACAAAATTGGAATCATCTAAACCAAATCCAGCTGGCTAATTCTAAATATATGACTTTTCACCATAAAAAAAAAAATAAAAAATGAGGAAGTGCAAGTGGTCTCTGTTCAGCTGAGTCACATGGTGTTGGTAGGTAGATTCATCTGCAATTCTGCAAACATAGTAACAGTGGTATAGTTTTTTGTTCACTGGAAACAAGTTATCTAAATTTTAAACCTTTTAACACACCTTCCCCAAAGTTGTCTGGTGGAGGCAAAAATTACAAAAGAAAAACGAGCAGAGCATGACCTAAAAAAATGGAGCAATTTTTCTCAACATGAAAATCAGAAAAATAGAGTATTTAAGTATTGAATAAGACATTTTAGTTCAAACTCTGGGGAGGTGACATTTGAACATAGACTTGAAGGTAATAAAAGAGTTTGCTATACAGTCATCAGAAAGAAGAGTGGACCAAGCAGAGGGAATAGGAAGTAAAGGGCCCAGTTGGTGAATGCACTTGTCATATTCATAGTGTGATTGACTTCTGATATCCATTTATGGGGAGAACAGTGTGGAATAACACAATTGAAAATAAGCCAAACTTTAAGAAATTCCTTATTTTCAACATAAAAAGAGAGAAAAAGTTGATTGATGCAAAAGCAGCTTCTCTCTCACTTCTAACAAACAAATGTTAAACACTCAAAGAGGATTGGATTTAATATTTGTTAGTCTCTAATTTCCACCCCCCTGAACAAGCCAAGTCTCTGGGAGTAGAGGTCAAGTCTCTTGTTCTGAGGCCCTACAAATTTAGAAGCAGGCACAATTAGTTAACATCATAAGGAACTAAAATCTCAAATACCAATGTTAGTCCAAGAGTATGGGAAAAGGGGAGAGAGAGGGGAGGGGAAGAGGGACGATTGGTGGAGGGAGAATGATTGGTGGGATCACGATTATGGTTCATCCCATAAGGGTACATGTGAATCTTTCAAAATGTAGAATATGGATGTCTTAACACAATAACTAAGAGAATGACATGAAGGCTATGTTAACCAGTTGGATGAAAGTATTTCAAATTATATATAGAAACAGCACACTGTACCCCATGACAGTATTAATGTACACAGCAATGATTTTATATATATATATTAAATCATTGCTGTGTACATTATATATATATATATATATATATATATATATATATATAAAGAAGTTAAGGGCAACTCCTGTAGCTCAAAGGATTAGGGTTCCCAGCCCCATATATCAGAAGTGGTGGGTTCAAACCTGGGCCTGGCCAAAAACTGCAAAAAAAAAGGTAGTAAGAAGTTAATGCCACTTAACTAAAAGAAATGCCTTTTAGCTTTTCACTGTTAATATTAACACATTCTCATTTTGACATAATTGATTTTTTTGCCCAATTACTATTATATACAACAAAATCTTTCCAAATTTTAAGCCTTACCACCACTTAGAAAGTATGACTTAACTGTTACTCTTTGAGAATTCTTTTTAAAAAATTGAAATTTTAACTTCCACCTTGAACCTGTTTGATCAGAAAGTAGACTTCACTACCACATAAGTTAAAACAGAATAGAATTTTAAAAAGTGGTATCTATATAATCAGCAAATTCTGTCTACAGCCATACCATCCTGAACATGCCCAATCTCATCTGATTCCTGAAGCTAAGCAGGGTTGGACCTGGTGAGTAATTGGATGGGAGAATCAGCAAATTCTGTGATAGGACATTCTAACTATTTCACATTTGCTTTTAACATAATAATAAACAGGTTCCAAGGTACGACAACATTTGGTGTTTTTACTGCAACTTTAAATCATAGTGTCACTCTTCTCAACAACTCATCTGTAAAAAAAAAAGGTAGCATTTGTAAGTACAAAAACTATTATATCCAGTAGGTGATATTCTACACAGTCAAGATAGAATTCTTTATAAAATTAGCTTTAAGATATGCACAATGTTTTGAAAATTACCAGTTGTCTCAAAATCTAAAATCAGAAAAATGCCAAAAATAGAAGTACTCATTGATTAATATTATTTTGCTTTGACAAAGGCAGAAATGATTCTATTTCAAGAAATGAGAACTAACAATAACAAATGTGAATAATATACTGTATCTAATTTAAGCTAAAGCACACTTTTCACCCCACAGAAGACAATTCTGAGTTTTACATTCTTGATTTCCTTTGCCCAGAACATGACTTGGTTTTAAATGGTTATTTGAATAGTTTTCATAACCTAAAGACATTTTTCTCCATGGGCTGTTTTCCTTTCAGCACATAAGCTGCAAAATGGCCAATGATTAAGTCATTTATAAATAATTTGTACCATAATAAAGGCTAATTTACAATACATGTCAATACATATCAGCAAACTTCTACACCCAAGGCTAAAAGTTACTGCATTATTAAGGTCAGAACTATCATGATTCTTCCATATGATCAGATTTCAGTTTTTAAATAAAAATGCCATTAAATTCAAAGAAGAATCCTTAATGATTCCTTTCAAAGCTGCATAATTTTCCAAATGATTTTCTTCTGATTGCAAAGCCTGTTCGTTCCTTCAATACTTTTTTAGTTATTTTAATTTGCAATATTTTCTTCATGTTTTTGTTTCCTCTTTGCTCCTTTTTCTTGGCTTAACTCATTTTAGCTAGTTTCTAGGATAGTGTAGTACTTGCTAGGAATAGTGCAGTATAGGGCAAAATAACTGCTATGGAACCCATATGGGTCCTTTGCAGCCCAGTCCACAACATACTCAGCCCAAACCTTTATATCAAATGTCTTTGTAATAATTTTAGGAAAACTTATGCTTGAGCAGTGATCTCTAAGTTTTGGGACTATTAATGAGAAAATCATAATTTCAGATGACCCTCAGTCATTTGTTTTATTTACTTCCACTGTATACATCTCAGGAAAGGTTTATATTCCCCAAGAGACTGCTGATCCACAAAATCGCGTTCCCTTCTTCCCCTCCTCAGCGTTGGCAAGCACTATGGATCTTTGTTTTGCCCTGTGGGCCAGGTGAGGCCCACAGAGCCCAGGGTTCTTGGGTATCCGGAGACTCCCTGTCATACCTTGGCCAGCACAGCTGTGCACAGGGACAAAATCACAGTAGTAGTGACCACTAGTTTCCCCTACATCACACCAGGGTTTGGACTCCAACCTCCTCTCTCTAATATTTAACTAGTGTTTTAATGTGCCTAGTATTTCAGTAATGGCTTTTTAAAAGAAATAAATTATTTTAGATAATTTCTTTTTATGAAAATATATGCTATGTTAAAGATTTCAAAGATATAGATAAGCAAAATAAGCAAAAAATAAGACAAATGCAATTCTGCTACTCAAAGATACACACTGTATTCATTTTATATTATTTCATTCTTGAGTGAATTTTTATCAATCAATAAATATATGACTAAACGAGCTTTAACTCTATGTACTGTTTTAACGCTCATTATCTTACCTCATTGATATATCATGAAATTCTATCATTTTCCATAAATATATGTGTGGGAACAAAGCCTTTACAATCCTAACAGCATTACAGCCATTTGGGGAAACAACTAATGAGAAAAAGCATGCCAGAACCCAAACTGTATGATCTCTGCAAACCCCCCTTCTCACCCCCCTGGAATGCTTCAAGGCCAGTGTTCCTGGAAAATGAAAGAACAGTAGCTTCTACTCTGGCCCCAGCTGGAGGCCAATTAAGAGAGTAACTCCTAGATTTACCCTGAGTGCAAAAATTAGTCTCTCTGCAGAAGGGATGACTACCTCTAGGACTTCTCCCACAGTCCAACCCTACTGATAAGGGATAATAAAAGCCTCTTGAAACTGTGAAAATGAGATGGAGCCTGATCAGACTCCACTTTTCTCTTTTTCTCTCCTTTCTCTGCTAATAAAGCATGTCCAATCCCTGGACTGGCTTCCTCTCCTTTTTATGAACTTTTCTCCCCCAACTCTATACTTAGTCCCCTCAATATGCCTGTATTATCTTATGATTTTTAATGGCTACATGCTAGTCCCTTATTTAACCAATAGTCTAATTGTTGAATATTAAGTTGGATTCTGTAAATGTAGAATGGTTATCACAATGTTGCTTCCATATTTATATCCATGGCTATTTTTCAAAGATCAATTTCTGAAAGTGGTTTGAGAGGACAGATATTATTCACATGCATTAATAGAGCATTCCATTACAGACTCATTTTGCCATACATCCAAAATTCTTTCTAGTTATTTACAATTAAAATTATTTTTTAAGTTTTAGATTTTTTTTTAATTATTGCCAATCAAATAGATAATAAATTGTATCTAAATTTTAAAATTTGGAATTTTGATTACTATTGCTGATAATTTCCCACAAACATTAACAATAATTTCATAATATCATCAGATGTCTAGTCCATATTAAGATTGCCCTAACTATTCCAAGAGTGTCTTCTATGGTATTTTCTCTCCTTTTTTTTTTTTTTTTTTTTAAGACAGAGTCTCATTATGTTGCCCTCAGTAGAGTGCCATTGCACCACAGCTCACAGCAACCTCAAACTCCTGGGCCCAAGTGATCCTCCTGCCTCAGTCTCCAAGTAGCTGGGACTATAGGCACCCAACACAATGCCTGGCTATTTTTTGGTTGTAGTTGTCATTGTTTGGCAGGCCTAGGCTGGATTTAAACAGGCCAGCTCTGGTGTATGTGGCCCTAGCCACTGAGCTATAGACACCAAGCCTTCTACGGTATTTTTTCTTTCAAGACAGTGCAAAATCACAATTCATACATTATACTTAGCTATTATGCCTCTCCCACTCCCACGTTTGTGACATTGATTAATGAAAAATCTAGGTCAGTTGTCCTACAGAATGTTGCCCATATTTGATTTGTCTCATTATTTCTTCATGATCTTCCTAAGCTTGATTAGATATGTATTTCAAATTATATGATATCAAAAAGCTTAAAACTCCAGGTTTTCCCACTAGTATTGATGCTTGGTTTGATTACTTGGTTAAGGATGGAGGATTGTCAGTTTTTACATTGTGAAAGTACATTTTTCCCTTGGCAAGTAAGTCACCCGTGGGTTAACACATTGATTAGCACTATACAAATATTCTGTTCCCTAATGTTCAGCTAACACTCTTAGTATCTATCCATTGATGATTCTTTCTAAATTACGTATTGTATTGGGGATTGCAAAACAGTGATTTTTAACATTTTATCATTCTTTTTATTTACTAGCTGTCATACTTTCCAAAGAAAAGTCTTTCTCTTCATGTTATTATGGACTGATGAATTTTTTTATTTTTCATTTTGCTAAAATAAATTAATGCTGCTTTTTTTTTGATGCTCACATTGTCCTCCTTTTGGCCAGCGGGGGCCATTTCAAGCTAACTCCTTTATCCTTTTGACATAATCCTGTTTATCTTTGACCATTTTTTCATTATCTAATACAGGTGAGTTCTTAGGTTCACCTTGTACCTTCCTGCTCCAGGGAAACAGCCATTCATTCAAGGAGCCATGGCTCTTTACAATTAGAAACAACATTTATAAACAAAGATTTTGGCACTAGGTATGCTCATTGTTACTGGGGTATCATAACTTCTTTTAGGTAGTAAATGAGAATAAATAAATATATGTAATATATATATTATCAGTTCACACTGATATTTCTAATTCAAATTTTACAGTGTAGATTTTGTAAACTCTTAGCTTTTATGTTGTTATGTCTTTTTCATACTCTTTTCTATGTAACATTAAAATCTTGACATTTTCCTTTTCCCATCTTTTTTACACACAAAGTCTTGTTATTATTACTTTTTGCCAATAATGTTACACAATGTCAATGATAAAATATGTCTGAGTTCTGAATAATTATTGTGTTTAATGTTGGGCTTTAATAATTTATGTCAGCACTTTAAATCAGCACAGGTTTGTTATTTTTCTTTAATAAACTGTGTATTCTATATCAGAATTGATTTGGAAAACTACCAGTTATATGGTGGGTCTTCAATACATGCAAACTCAGCTCCCCATACCTTTTGAGAGTAAGTTTACAAAAATTCAGAACCACTCATTTGGCAGTTTCTATCTCTAATCCATTTGTTATTGCACTTGCTTGTGTTTAGATAAATAATTTGAAATAAACAATGATAGCACAATCGTTACAAAATGAAGAAAGAAAGCACAAATTACTTCATTTCTGTCATCTCTGTTAATCTCAGTAACCACTTGGAAATTTTATTTATGTTTAAACTTTAAAATAATGAAACATAATTTGAAGTGTAAGGAGTGATATTTTCGTTTGGTAAGTGTGAATTTTACCAAACAAAATTAGAGTTATAGATTAAATAATCTTATTGAATTTAAATAATATAATTAAAAATAAAATATATTATTGGAGCTCTCGTAGATTCTAGTCATCAGATCTTTGTCAGAATCATAAACTTCAGCCCATTCTTAAGGTTGTCTGTTTGCTTTACTTGTAGTGTCCCTAGATGTGCAGAAACTTTTTAGCTTGATCAAATCCCAGTAATATATTTTGGGTATTGTTTCAATTGCCAGGGGGTTCTTCCTCATAAACTATTTTCCCAGGCCAATATCTTTTAGCATTTTTCCTGCATTGTCTTTTAGGATTTTTATAGTTTCAGGTCTTAAATTTAAATCTTTTATACAATGAGGTTCAATTTTTGATAGTGGTGAGAGGTATGGGTCCAGTTTGCAATTCCATTACTAGGTATCTACCCAGAGAAACAAAGATCATTTTATAACAAAGACATTTGCACTAGAATGTTTATTGCAGCCCAATTCATAATTGCTAAGTCATGGAAGCAGCCCAAATGCCCACCAATCCATGAATAGATTAACAAATTGTGGTATATATATACCATGGAATACTATTCAGCCATAAAAAGATGGAGACTTTACATATTTTATGTTTACCTGGATGGAGGTGGAACATATTCTTTTTAGTAAAGTATCTCAAGAATGGAAAAAATGTATCCAATGCACTCAATATATTATGAAACTAATATATAATCACTTACACATTCATATGAATGATAAAACACAAATATCGTCCAGCAAGAAGGTGGAGGGAAAGTGGAGGGGAGAGGAGAGGTCAAATGGAGGGAAGAGGGAGGGCATTTGGTGAATCTTGCTTAATGTGCTCAATGCAAAGGTATGTTTCAAAACAACTAAGAGTACATTATAAATGTCTTACCACAAAAAATAAGTAAGTGAAGTGATTGTTATGTTAATCAGTTTAGTTTAAGCATTCCACATTGTATATCAAATCATCACATTGTACCCCTTAAATGTATACAGTTATTATTTAATAAAAAGAATATATATTCTTTAAATTTTAAATTATCAGCTTTAAAACTAAATACCTAATCAAGAAAATAATCATTATTATTAATTATTTTATTGCAATTGCTGAAATGATTTTATCATTTGGAGAAAGGGAATGTTTAAAATTTATCTATTCCAAGCATCAAAGCATGAGATGAGCTGTGTCAGCTCAATAGATTACCTTAGAGATTATGGCTGCCAAATCTGTATCTTAGTTTAATAACCACTCATATTAATACTTATTCCATCATTCATTTATTTGCCCCTTCAAAACTTATTTATTGAGTCCTATTTTCTATGTAGTGTTCTTCTATTAGAGAAAGATAAAAGTTGGAGCAGGAAAATTTCTGTGTTCTCATTGAAATTACATTCCAATATAGGAGACAGAAACCTAAATAATTAAGAAGATTTATACTACAATGTTATGTAATAAGAAAAATTGTGATGATAAAAAACAACAGAAAAAAGAGACAGTGGGTGATTAATTTGTATGTGAAGGAGTCCAATAGTTTAAAGTGGTCACGTCAGGCCTTTTTGTTGAGATGACATTTGACCAGAATCCAGAAGAAAATGCAAGCAAAATACCCACCAAATGAAAAGAGAATTCCAAGAAGAAAAGTCAAGTGCAAAAAGCCCAGAGGGAGAACCATGCTGATCACTTCAGATAAGTAGAAAGGAGGCCAATGTGAATGGAATGGAGTTAGTGAAGGGTCATATTTTTGCAGGGTCTTGTAGGATAGGGTAAATATTTCAAATCTGACTTTCAGTGAATGAGAAGCCACTGGAATGTTTTGAGTATAAGAATGACTCCTTTAATAGAGACCCTGTGACTTTTTATGGGGACCAGAAAGTAGGGGGAAAAGCAGAGACTAGAAGGGGTCTATATTATCTCTTTGGGGGAAAGATGAAGTGCCTTTTACCAGGCAAACTGGGGTAGAGATGGTGAGAAATGTTTGGATTCTTATTAAGTTTTGAAGGTAGAGAAAAAGCAATTTCCAGATTCAGGAGAAAGAAACTTAAAAAGTTAGTTTATAGAAATTTACAGGACCACTAAAAGTAAAATTACACAAGGAGGGTAAATGAAACAGCAAATGTTTAATGTAACTGAAACTGAAGTATTTGGAGGAAAATAGGTAAGACATTATCATTCATAACCTAAGTTCTGGCTTCTAAGGGGAGCTAATGCAGCTGAAGCTTGCAAATTTGAATTATACTCCTTTTCAACCTAAGCATTTTCTTGCATCTGTCTCTGAAACGTGTTCAGATCGGTATTTACCTGTTCATACCTGACATATATGACAAAATAATAATTTACAATTCAATTGTTTAACATTTTAAAGGAAATACCATGTACATGAAATAAAAGCACAAATCACAGGCTTTCAGCTCACAAAATAATTACAATATGAGCTACCACACAGATAAGAACTAGAACAATACCAGCACTCCACAAGTGATCCTTGAGTTCCTTCTCAGGTACAAGCCCCACTCTTCTTGACTTCTAAACTCATAGACTAATTGTGCCTGGGTTGGAACTTTATAAAAATGGAATCCTGCAGTATGTGCTCTTTTAATCTGAATATTTTGCCCAACATTATATTTATGTGACCAATTCATCACTATCATTGCATATAGAAGTAGTTCATTAATTTTTATCACTAAATTTTGCATATACTCAAATCATTTATCCAATCTATTGATGGATCTCTGAGCTGTTTTCTTGTGTTTGACTATTATAAATAATGCCGCACATGAAAATTCTTGCATATGACTTCTGATACATGTAGGTATTTAAGAGTTTAATTACTGGATTATAAGATATTCAGTAAATAGTAAAAATTCCATTTTCATGGGTAGTTGTACCAATTTACAGTCATACCAACAATATATGAAGGTTCTAGTTATTCCACAACATTGCAGCACTTGGTATTTTCATTCTTAGTAACTTTAGCCACTCTGGTAGATTTCTGGTGATAACTCATTGTGACTTTAATTTGCATTTTAATAACTTATAAGATTGAGCAATTTTCACATATCTCAAAGAATAAACAAAATATATGCATTTAAGCATATAAATTCCCTCATATGCATAGCTTTAATGCATTCCCCAAGATATGACAGTCTGTATTTTAATTATCTTTCAGTTTGGAATATTTCCTAATTTTAAGGCAATTTCTTCTCTTACCCAGTGTCTATTTAAATGCGCTACTAAATTTCCAAACACATGGGAATTTTCAGGTTATCTTTTTGTCACAATAATAATGTCTGGCTTACTGCCAGTGTCATAAGGAAGATACTCTGAATGATTTCATTCCTTTGAAATTTGTTGTATAGCCCAGCATATGATAAATTTTGTATGACCTTGCTAGAAATAAATAATCTACAGTTGGGGGGGGGGTCAATATCCTACCAATGTCAAACAAGAATAAAAAGGAAAAAAAGGCAGTGAATATCTAGAAGATGTGCTTTGGATGTTTAAAAGCAGTGGAAAATATTCCCTGACCACAATAGTATATAACCAGGTAGAAAAAAAATTACCACTTCTTAAATTAAAATATAATTTCTTTTCTAAACAACAAATATAAAAGGGAAAAATATCAGTTAAAAAAATACTGTAAGGGAGGCGGAGCAAGATGGTGGAGGGGATGCATGCATGGGTCAACTCTCCTGGTGGTTTCAGGTGAGAGTGGGGGGGCTGGATCTTTTCCCACATGAAGTGCTGGCACGGACAAGCAACGCAGGGCATGCAGCAAGGAGGTGAATTGCTGGATTGAAAGTGTAGCCCAGAAATAAGGTGTCTGCCAGAAAAAACTCAGGGCAGCAGCTGAAACAGTGCCAGCTATGACCTGCGGCAACAGCAACCACAGTGCCAGGTCTGTGGTTGGTGCCATGAGGGGCAGAAACAATCCCTCCCCCATGAAGGACTTCTGTGCCCAATACATGGGGAGTTTGGGTGTTTCACAGAGAGAGTGGTGAGGCATGGAGTCCCAAGTGGAATTTGGCAGCCAGAAAGGGTCCATTTGGACCCAGTTTGGGGCTTCAGGGATCCAGGCAATTGGACAGAAATTTGAGGGGAAGGGACTCTGCTCAGGAACCAATTCAGCCTGTAATTCTAGAAGTCTGTGTGGAGCTGCACTGACGCGGTGACCCACAGGGGAAATCGGTTCCCCTCCTACAAACACTGAAAAGTCTTTTGTGCATGCCGCTTTGGGAACCAGAGGTAGCCAGCCCCTCCCCCCTGGCAGAAATGGACTGAAAGTGGTGGGTGCAAAAAGCACCCAGCCCTCTTCCCACGGACTATAACAATTTCCTGTTCGAGGGGAAACTAGGAGTTGAGTGGAATATTTGGCAAAGTGTGGACTCATGTGCCAAGTTTGGAGAACTGATAGGAGTGGGCAGCCAGCCATGAACCAGATGTAATGTAAAACTCCAAAAATGGCATCTCCATAACACCTCCCAGAAGCACGGAGAGCTCAATCTGACCTGCAGCCAGCCATCTGGCATCTGAAGCTAATCCAAAATGCCCAACACATTGCAGGAACTGTTATAGGGAGAATCTGTGCAACCTGCCAGCAAAGACCCTCTTTTCTTTTCTTCTTTTTTTTTTTTTTTTTTTTTTTTTGTTTTTGGCTGGGAACCACTCACAGTGCAACCTGCTGTCTAGAAAGTATATTGCAGCATAATTATATTTCCATTAAACTGGAACCCCACCACCTTTATAAAGGGGTTTGTTTGTATATATTCAAAAGAACAGTATTTTTCTTAGTGGTGACCTCTTCTTTTTTTAATTTTCTTTCTTCTTTGTTTGTTTCTTTTGCTTTTTGTTTTCTCTATCATTTTATGACCACCATCTTTGTGGTTATCTTTTATTACAACTATCTTTTTTTTGTCTGTTTGTTGGTTGGATTGTCTTTTGTTTTGTTTTCTTTTTTGTCTGTTTGTTTACTTGTTTCTGCATGTCTGGGCATCATTGTGCTTGTGTATCCACTAGAATTTTAGTCTGTTTATTTGTCTGCTTGGTTTCAATGTGTTTTGTACTTTGCTAAATCCTTGGGCTGGCTATAGTCCTTAACTACAATTTTCACATTCAATAAGAATATGGAGGAACAGAGGAGGAGAGCTGACTGGAGCTAGCTTTCAACATGAACTCCAGTTCAGGGAGAGAGACAACCACCAGAAGAACCCAACGAAAGTGAAGGTGGGGAGCTGAGCTGAGAGAAGAGATAGATAAACACACATCTTCCCCACCAAGGCAAACCACAACTTTAAGAAAACAAATTCCAGGTTTAGATTGAGCCCAAGAGGAATCTTCTCCAGCTCACATTGAGTGCCTAAGGCAGATAGGCTTCAACTATCTCTGCTGGCTGGTGACAAAGAGTGGTCACCAAGTGGAGAAGGCATTGACTTTACTTGGACTCTGGCAGGCACAAAACCCAGACTCACTTGCCTATTGGACAGGAATGACTAGGTAACAGAGTCTGGGTTAACAGAGACTGGTATTGGGGTTACCAGAGTCTGGTGGAAAAGGGTGAATAAGGAGGGGAAAGAGACATCAGCCTCCTTACTCCAAATCATCTACTGAATGGGCCTTTCTAACTCCTCAGAGCATCAGAGTGAGCCACACTTGAGCTACCAATAGACTCCTATTATCTAGCTGCTGGAGACCTTGTGATCTTTCCAACCAGAGAATGGGTACTGATCGGGCCAATAGGTTTGGATCTCTTGACTTGGGCAAATTAACTGGTGGTCGAGGGAGAATCTCTGATGCTCTCTGGATTTTCTCAGGCCTAAATTGTCTTCAGGTGGAAGAATCTCCAGCTGTCACTGAGTGCCTGAGACAGTCAGGCCTCAGCTCCCTTTTCTGGTAGGGGTCAAAGAGCAGTAACCAAGTGGAGCTGGCATTGACTCTACTTCAATTCTGGCAGACACAAAGCCCTGCAACACTTGCTTATTGGGCAACTGAGTCACAGCCCTGCGGGGTCTCCAGTGACTGTGTATGATGAAGGTACAAGGTGGGGAAGGAGGCATCAACCTTCCTAGAATAATTTATTTGCTGGGTAGGTCCTTCTGACCCCACAGAACACTGGAGTGAGTCATACCTGAACTTCCAGAAGACCCTTGCTGTACAGTTGCCAGAGACCTCTTAAACTCCCCCACTTGAGACTTGTGTTGGCTGGGACCCTTGACTTTGATCTCTGGAACTGGGCCAATCACCTGAGAACTATCTAAAGTGATACACTGGGGGTGTGGCTGAGGGAAGGTGTGGTTTTCCTTTCCCAACTGTAGCCTCTGAGGAGAGGGGTGACTTAATCACTGATATTTCTCCACAGCCGAGATCTTAACCCAGAGTAATTGATTTTCTAAGGTAGAACAAAGACCAGCTGAAAACAATATAGAGACACGCAGGCCCCCAGGCTCTCAGAACATAGCATTATACTCATCCTTGGCAAAGCTCTAGGGGAAAAGATACAGACACCAGTCCCAGCCTTTGCCCAAAAAGGCTAGTAAAATACTACTCCCAAAGCCACCAACCCAACTTCCTTTTACCTGCTCACCTAGCCAAATGGAGTAAAACCAGCATGGGGCAGAATCAGCAGGACAAGTACAGTACTAAGAATAACCAGAGTAGATCAACGCCCCCAACCCCCAAGGAAGGATGTGGCAGAGGCATCTGAAGATCCAACCCATAAAGAGATGGCTGAGATGACAGAACTCAAGTTCAGAATGTGGATAGTAAATAAGATTAATAGAATGGAAGAAAGGAAAGAGCTAGAACTTCAAGAAATTATTCAAAAAAATCTCTTAAGAAATTATTCAAAAGATGACTCAAGAATTCAACAATTTCAAAGATAAAATTATCAAAGATTTTGAAACGTTGAGACAAGAGTTCATAACCCTCAAAGATTTGAAAAATA
>CAUYQV010010220.1:0-12119 GCA_963574575.1 Galagoides demidoff
ACCAAAATTAGAGCAGAATTAAATGAGATTGAAAACAAAAGGATTATACAACAGATCAGTAAATCAAAAAGTTGGTTTTTTGAAAAAATCAACAAAATCAATAAACCTTTGACCAACCTAACCAAGAAAAAAAGAATAAAGTCTCTAATCTCATCAATCAGAAAGGGTAAAGATGAAATAACAACAGACCCTTTAGAAATTCAAAAAATCCTTAATGAATATTGCAAGAAACTTTATTCCCAGAAACATGACAATCCGAAGGAAATGGACCAATACTTGGAAGCACATCATCTCCCAAGACTTAGCCAGAATGCAGTGGAAATGTTGAACAGACCTATAACAAGCTCTGAAATAGCATCAACTATACAAAATCTCCCTAAAAAGAAAAGCCCAGGACCAGACGGCTTCAGTCAGAATTCTGCCAAACCTTTAAAGAGGAACTAGTACCTATATTACTCAACCTTTACCAAAACATAGAAAAAGACGGAATACTACCCAACACACTCTATGAAGCTAACATCACCCTGATCCCCAAACCAGGAAAAGACCCAACAAGAAAAGAAAATTATAGACCAATATCTCTAATGAATATTGATGCAAAAATATTCAATAAAATCCTAACAAACAGAATCCAGCAACACATCAAGCAAATTATACACCACGACCAAGTGTGTTATATCCCAGGATCTCAAGGATGGTTCAACATATGTAAATCTATAAATGTAATTCATCACATAAACAAATTGAAAAACAAAGACCATATGATTTTCTTAATTGATTCAGAAAAAGTGTTTGATAATATTCAGCATCCCTTCATGATCAGAACACTTTAGAAAATTAGTATAGAAGGGACATTTCTTAAACTGATAGAGGCCATCTATAGCAAACCCACAACCAATATTGTAGTGAATGGAGTTAAGTTGAAATCATTTCCACTCAGATCAGGAACCAGGCAAGGTTGCCCATTGTCTCCATTGTTCTTTAACATTGTAATGGAAGTTTTAACCATTTCAATCAGGGAAGAAAAAGTGATTAAGGGTATCTATATAGGGTCAGAAGAGATTAAACTTTCACTCTTCACAAATGATATGATTGTATATCTGGAAGATACCAGGGACGACCTCCTCTTCCTCCTCCTCCTCTTCTTCCTCTTCATCTTCTTCTTCTGTATAGATGAGGTATGTCTTGCTCTTGCTAAGGATGGTTTAAACTGCTGACCTCAAGGGATCCTCCTGCCTGTGCCTCCCAGAGTGATAGGGTTATAAGCATGAGCACTGCATTGGCTCCTGCCTATGAGCTGTTTCTTCAACATGATGTGTTTTTAAAGTTGATTCTAGTCAGCCCAATTAGCAAATGTCCCACAGGTTCAGGCTTAAGTATTGTATAATCAGACCAAATAATTCTTTGACTTAAATTCAGATAATTTCAGTTTGGTTTATCCTTAAAAATAAATAAATAAATAAAAGGCCATCCCCTAATAAAAAAAGAAGAAATCCACACAAAACCTTGCAACAGGTAGAGTTCTATGTGTGAAGAATTCCAGGAGCATCTGATCAGCTTATTTTCTCCCTTTCAGCCAAGAAGATGCTTGGAATCCTTTACTAAAGAGTCACCTTTTGTTGTTTGGACTTTTAATGTCTCCTGGTGACCTGTAGATGATTAAAGGAAGAATAAGCCCATTCATTTGTTTTCTTACTCTCATTTCTTTATCCATTACTTAACAAATACTGGAGGACCATTTCGATTTACCCAGCTCCATATCTCTTTTGTAGAGTTCAGAGCAATTTCAGAATGGAATTGTCTGCAACACTCACCTTGCTACCTTCCAGAGTACAGGCTTGGGTTGTCAATAAAGATGCAGCGAAGATACACATCTCCCTAATAATGTCAGGACACAGGTCATTGTGAGCCACTGGGGAGGCAGGGAAAGGTCTGTAACCCTCAGTGCATCTCTCTGGAGCCTTTCTGCCATGGCTCCTGTGGACATGCTCTGCCCACGTTAGCGTGTGTGATCTGTAAGGTACGTATGCACTTCTCATCACTTGTACAGAAAAGAACTACCTCAGGCATGAAATGTTTCCTTCTTATACTCAAAGAGTCAATAACAGGCACATGTGACATGTTCTAGGAGGCATGCCCCACCTATCCATAGATTCCAAGCCTGTTTACCACAGCAGTGCACATGGGCATCCTGAACACCATTCTGCAGTTTTCCAGGTCTGCCATTAATCTGTTTATAGAAAGACTGCAAGGAGGTCTCATAGGAATACAATGGGCTGCAATCCCCCTGCTTTGTCAATTAACTTCCCATTACCCGGTGTGAAATGGGTCTGAGAGAGAGATGGGGGCCACTCAAGAGTTGTAAGGTAGCACTTGATGATTTTTGTCCCACATTGGCCTTGACAAATCAAATTGAATCCACAGTGTACTAGCATGAAAGTTGAGAAATCATATGCTGTCATACTTCATGGCTATTCTGCTAAACATTTTCCATAGCCAAATGACCCAAATGTCAGACACCCCCTTGCTGAGCTGAGAATGGCCAAAGCCACCATGGACAGTGCTGCTGCTGTGACCTGCTACCATTTCCTGAGCCCTACTGTGTAGCAGGAAGCTGTGCTGAGCACTGTTAAGTAAATATCATTGAATTCTCACATCCCTCTGAGATGGGTACCATTAATCATATTCCATTCATGAGAAGCTGAGGCTTGGTGAAGTTACACACACCAGTTGAAGGAGGAACCAGCACTCCAGCCAGCAGCCTGAATCAAAATCCAGGCTCACCACCGCCCCCCCTCAGTCAGGGTGCAGAACTATCAAGTGGGGTCCTCAGAAGTTCAGGGGTATCTCCTAGGGACCCAGAAGCTGCAGCAGAGAACCCTCCATGAGGAGTAAGTTCCCTTTCTATACCCTTCTCTGTATGGAGCAACACCCCACTTCCAGTCAACTTTTCTGGGGAAGAACTCAGGTTAAGGAGTTCCATAGCACATAGAGCCTATGTGGGCCCTGATCGGAGAAGGCAAACAAAGGTCTCAGAGCAGCATGTTCTGTTCAATGACAATCAGGAACCTAGAACTAGGAAGCCCAGAAATCTTTCAGGACGTCCTCTGTTCAGGTGTCTCCTGAACTATAAACTCATCGGGGGCGTCACGACCCCTACAGGGGTATTGTGGGAACAGATATCCTGTGGTGGCTCCTTATACTATCTTCTGAAAAATATTTGGGACTTGTCGTTGGCCTCTAGTACACACAAAGTATTGTGATGGCCTCAGTACACATGAATGAAAATAGAAGCTCCCCTGTGTCTGTTCCTAAAGTGAGTACAGGTTCAGATCATTTCCTTGAATTTGGAACTCTAGATACTGAATCAACCGATATGAAATTGCAAAAGGCCCTTCTGGATTTGTTATCAAGTGTCAAATGGTATAACTTCTGTAAACAATAATACTTTTCCAGGGTTAATAAGGGGGAACAAAGATTTTAATTGCATAAATGTAATTACATTTGGGCACCTTTTTTTCTCCCGTGGTAATGGAGGTAATTTTTAAAAACCACCTTCAGAAATAAATTGGATGTATGCAACTAAGACAAAGAACATTTTGAGGCAACACACATCTGTGGCTACTGAGTGCCTGTTTTGAATTACGTTTAAATTGTCCGAAGAGCATTTGGCAAATGGAAAATTTTAAGTTGGTTTAAGCTTTTATGTGGACAATTTAGGTTTTGTACTGTTATTATCTGTGCCTTTGCATTCAAATCTTTTCAACCAGCAGGGAAAAGAGAAAAACATTGTGTTAAAGACTTTTAATAACATAGCAACTCCTCTTGACAAACAGTGGATCTGTTCCATTATCTTATCTGCCAAAAAAGAAGTATCTTCCAGGAGAATAATATGTACTTAATCATGAAAGCCTTCAGCATTCAAAGCTTCAAATGATAGAATCAGCCTCAGAAACAAGTACTCCACATCCCCAAATTAGATATGTTCTTTTGACTATCTGGCAATAACATCTGTGGTAATAATACTTTCTGGAAACCACTGCTGATGTACTCAAATAGCTTTACCAAGTTACTCTGGTTTGTCATTGTCAAAAATCAGTGACTTGATTAAAGCAGGGATTGTCCCTTCCCTCACTGTTCATCCCTTGGTTTTGCTGCCCCACCAGAAGGTTAGAGAAAACATAACTTTAGAACATAACAAGCTTTTGATTCCTGCATTCTCCTTGGAAGCAACCATTGTCCCATGTTTGTGAAAGTTAATCAGCTTCAAGGAAGTCATCATTGCTTCTGTCACTCTGAAAATTACATAATTACAAACAAAAGATAACAAATTTAGACAAGGCACCTGCTTGGAATAGATGCATTGCCCTTCTTCCAGGCAATTTTCAGTAGAACTTTTCTTATCCCCAAGGCAAGACTACTTTGCAGGTGAGAACTCCCATTAAAAGTTTAGTAACCTTTAGTAAAGATAAAAGTAAGTTTATCTTACTTAGTGATAAGGTTTGTACCAGATGGAGGTAGCACAAATAAACATCACTCTGGCAATCTCTGATCATGAACAGGAAATTCTATGATTTGACCTCATTAGGAATTCAAGCCTTTTCTTCACATTTGTGGGGGTTTGTGCAACATGTCTGTGCCTTTATTAAAACAACATTAACAGTATATTAGTAGACATTTAGAAGCCTCGTGGATCAGCCTCAGGCCTGGTATGTTTGTAGAGGGTGGTGTGCTTATGCAGGGAGGGGAGGAGAGTTGAGAATCTGATGAGAATGATACTAAAATATCAAAGGTTTGAGAGTCAAATATGTTCTTAGTTGTCAAAATACTGGCATATATTCAATTTCTGAGAGATGTTGAGCTTGTAGGATGCTAAAGAAGAGAACGCTAAGAAGTTTACATGTCATTGCCTTAATGCTTTTTGTTTTTCACCCTATTTTACCCCTTCACAAGGGAGGGAACTACACAGCGGAACTAGAAAGAAGCATTTATCCTTCCAGAACCACTAAGTACTTTATTATATATGGTTCACATTGTTCTCAAGAGACAGAAAAAGCTGTCCTATATTTCAAATGAAATATTATTAGTGCTGGAGCAGAAACAGAGAATTTGGTTCTCATGATGTTATATTGTACTTTGTTTGAAAAGAATAGAAATAGAAATAGAATAAATGATAGAATCTGAAAATACAGTTTCATATGTCTTGTCTCCTCAAACAAAGAAAAACAAGCACAATTTTAATACAACCAAACTTAGTATTATACATGAGAAGATTGTAGTGTTCTCATGCATGCCTCATTGGTAAGATTAGCTACAGGCCATTTTACAGAAAAGCAGGACTTGAATATGAACTCATTCTGATAGTATATTTGGTTTTTTAGCAGCATACAAAATTTAGGTTTTAAGTATGCTCATATGTATTAAAAAACTGATTCACTTTACTGGAAAAGATTTTACTCCTGTGTTGTACATAGTAAATGATTTGATTATGGCTGACACTGGTGGTGATGTTTTGAACAACTGTGGTAGTATATTTAAACATTGATTTTATTGTCCCTATGTTACAACCTAAATACAGAAGGATTCCACCCATATTAGAGGAGAAATGAATGATTATTCAAAATGGACAGCTATCATGCATTTTTGGAAAAGGATATCAATGATGCAAATACATTTTATTTTGAGTTTTGAAAAGCTGAATAAAAATGAAACCCATTCGAGAACAATTTGGAAGAAATTTAAATGTCAAAAACCTGTCTTGATTGATTGAAAGACAAAAGAAATATAGCTAATGTGAAAATGACTTGAGTAAGCATTTATGTAATGAAGCAAGAGCTAGCAGTTCTAATGATTTTTTTGGAGGAAACCATGTAAATCTCTGAACTTGAGTAGGGTTAATATAGGCTCTTGAGTAGGGTTAATATAGACCCCAAAATATTGCCAACCTTTGTGCTGCTTGTCAGCTGGGCATGTGTAGCAGCATATCCCCACAGTGCTTACAAGACCCGGCTGGATCTATTGCAACTTGGGTTGTATTTTTCTTGGTTGCCATAAAAACTGATCACAGAATCCTCAAGTCACTAGTTAATGGTCAATTTAACATAAATGCTAAAATTATCTAGGTGAACCATAATGTGGTTTAATAATTGGAATTAGATGAATTATTTGTTAATAGAAGCAACTGTGCTCAACATAGTTATATGTAGGTCCTCCCAATGGCTGAACTCAGAAATGGTACAGATGTGGACATTCTTGTCTGCAAATTGTACTAAGGAATCAGGAGCATAACTGAGTGATAACTTGTCATCTTCAAGGGTCTGATTCATCCTAATTGTCCTTTGCTCCAGACTCAATTTTTAGTAGTGAAATCAATGAAACATATTTCTTAGGTAATTTTTCTGAGAAAAGATAGGTCTTCTTGATGAAAATAGTTTCCTACTTAAAAGGAACTACTTCAAAAAAGGGGGGAGGGAAGCCTCAAGGGGCTGATTGTGACACTACTCTCCACCTTTGTAGCATTCCCTAGTAGCACAGAGAGACTGGATTATTTTAAGATCATGTCAAAATACCCCAGATGTATTTACTATCACACTGAGGGTGTGGCCAAGGAACAAATAACTCACCCCAAAACAAATGTGCAGGACTACTCACCAATGTCTCGGGGCAAACTGGGCTGGCAAAGCAAAGCTGTACTCATCTGGAAAAGGCTGAGTAAAAACCTAAAATAAAAGATAAAATGCCAGTGCCAGCAACTCTTCCTTCCTTGGCTCAGGAGGATTTTTTTAGATGACAACTCAATTAATTTTTCCCCCACTGCTATTTAATTTTGTCATCCACAATAAACTGAGCTAACAGTGGACAGAGTGAGATCTGGTTTTTCCTCCTTGTGACATTACACCCACACAGAAAAGCGGTCAGACTTGAAAGTGACACTCTACTTCTGTTCTAGAAGTCATAGTAAAAAGTCAACCTAGGGATTTGTGATAAAGCAGGAGCGTATCTTTAGAGTGAAATCTAATAGCATCTTCCCTCCACAGGACAGGTAGTCAATCAAACAGTATCTAAACTCTTCAGAGAGAGAGGAAGGAGGCCTACTCTCAGCTCACTCAGTTGATTGAATTCCGTGGTCTGTTCTATTTTATGAAATAGTCTTTTGAGAAAAAATTCTCAATATGGTTCCTTCAAATTATGTGTTTTATTTTTTATACCTTTTTAGTATATTCATATAATACTATGAATTATGTATTTATATAGGTATTACAAATATATTTCACATATACTAAGAAAGAATATATATCAATCTATATTTTGTCTTTCACTTGAAAATGTGTAGTTGAGATAAAATTAAACATGAAAACTGGATAAATCAACTATTTTTCTTCTCCATTACTTATGCTATGATTCATCGAATAGGGAAGTTTCTTTTCAGTGGTGAATAACCACAGTATTAAACACAAAGAGAAGTGGCTGTCTAATCTGGTGAAATGGCCTCCCTGCCTTAATATAGACAGTCTCTATGATTGATCTCACAAAAATGCCTGAAAGGATGAAGAATGCAGAAGAGGAATGCAGAAGGAGAATCCCCATAACAAGGGAAGGCTTTCTCCCGGGACTGGGGCTGTGTGAGAGGAAAGTGACCAGTGTTACTCTGTGAGATCTGGAAGCTCATCTGGGTGCTCAGATCTACTCAACAGTCAGCCAGCACTGAAGGTGCTCTGTTGTCCTGATTTCAAATTCTTGTTCCTTGCCAGCCACAATGAAAATAACTGGAAAGGATAAGAGGACATCAAAAGTACTCTAACAGGGTTTCCCCCCATCTCTGAGTGGACAGATTTAATGGCCATAACTGAGCCTGGTCCTACCTTTTGCCCTGGCCATATGAGAAGTAAATCCTGGCTGTTTGACCCAAGCACATGGGGAAATAAATCAGAATTTATCCCTGGGAGAGAAAGTTGGTTCTGAGGGAGAAATATTTGTGTTCCAGGTGGCAAACATCTAAGGAAGCATCTTTACCTTGGCTCATATCTGATGTGGTCAAGTCTAGATGGACATGAAAGAGACAACTCTACAACTGCTTTGGGAAGGTATTTCCTGTGACCAAAAGGAGATGGTCTCAGAGTGGGAGTGGATGTGCAGGATCTGTCTGGTTATGGAAATCCAAGGTTAATTTATCCCAACTGAGTGTTTGGAAATTGACCATTATTTTCTTTGGGAACTAAGCAGGGTCTCACCATGAACATGTAGCCACATGAGTTCATGTTTATAACTACATTGCATATTTTATTTGTGGGTCTGTTTCCCATCCTGCCTTTGAGCATGTTTCATGGAGAAAGTTATCCTATGGACTGTGTCACTAAGGTTCCTCTGCCCCCTCTAATGGATTTGACCAATATGAGGCATTAGCTGGAGATGAGGGTCAGGAGAAAAAGATAGATGCTTGTCTCCCTTCTTCCTTCTCTATTTTGATGCTCCAGGCAGGGTCTGTCTCCTTTCTAAATACATATCCCACCAAATTCCCCCTCCATGGCTCCAGCTCTCATAAACTGCTGAAACCATTTCTCCACACATAATCTCATAGTAATAAGAATAGCAACTCAGAAGAAGTTCTGAAATTGAAGGATAAAATGCATACTCATGGAGGAGCAAGATGGCTGACAGGTACCAGCCTCCAACAGAAGCTCCTGTCCAGAGGAAAGGTTATAGTCCAGAAAATACCCAACAAAGTTGAAGACTAGGAGCCCAACCAAGAGAGAAGAGTGATATCTGCAGGACAACTCTGCTGAGGCAAGTTGCAACTCCTAGAAAGCAATCTACAGGTACACATACATCCTGAAGGAAGGGTGTCTGTCCCCTCCCCCAAGAAAGTTGTGTTTTTTCTCTTTGTCTGCTCCTGTGAGTTTCCTACAGGCAAGCAGTGAGCTGAGGACTTATTGTCTCACCCCATGTATGAGAGCTACAGAAAGAGGGGTCTACTCCCCTAGAGGGACCCTGCTGAGACTCCAAACGCCCTCTAGCCAGGCACAAAAATCGAACTAACGTTTTGCTGCCATTTTGAATTCCCAGTCCACCCTTCCCCCCTTGCCTACAGAGACAGTGAGAGGAGGCCCAAGAACAACGTCCCCCCACCTCTGTGGGACCAAGCACCCTATCCTGGCTCTGCAGCTGGAGAACTGCTTGAGCTGGCTGCATGTTCCCTGTGTGGCTGCAGCTCGGCTGCCACCTCCAGGCACCCCAGCGGGGTGCGCTGAGGACTGTTCAACCCGTGTCCGCCACCAGCTACTGCCACTTGGCCACCGCACCGGGGTACCTGAGTGGAGTGAACCGAAGACTGTTTTGCCTGCGTGTCCCCCGCACAGCTGTTGCTGCTTGGCCACTGCCCCGGGAGCCCAAGTGAGGCACCCAAGGACTGTTTGATCTGTGCGTCCCCTGTGCAGCTGCTGCCACTCAGCAGCGACACCCAGGCACCTGAGTGGGACACACCAAGGATTGTTTGACCTGTGCTGCTGCTACCGCATGGCAACTGCCCCCAGGCACCCAAGTGGGGCACCCCGAGGACTGTTCAACCTGCGCATCTCCTGTAGCTGCTGCCACTTGGCTGCAACCCTTGGGCACCTGAGCAAGGTATGCCAAGGACTGTTTGACCTGCGTGACCCCCTAGGCTGCCGCTGCTTGGCTGTCTACCCCGGCACTGGAGCAGGGTGCCCAGGACAGATCAACCCATGTGTTCCTGGCACCCCAGGACCAGCAGCCTGAGAATTGGGAGAGAACATTCAGTTGAAAGGGAACTACACAGGTCTGGTGGTACCCAGAGGTGAAGAGCAACAGCCACAAGAGCTAGAACAATAAGGCTCACACCACTGAGGCTTTTCGGGACAGACGCGCCCTATCTCTGCTGGCAACCAGAGGAAGCCAGCATCTTCTCCAATGGCAGTCACAGGCTGAATGGTTTGGGGACAGTCTCCAAACAGTGCAAATTCACCATGGGGCAGAATCAGTGGAAAAACTCTGATAACCAGAATAACAGAGTAGATCAAGTCCCCCAAGGAAGGATGGGGCAGAAGCAATTTAAGATTCCATCCACAAAGAGATGACTGAGATGACAGAAATCAAGTTCAGGATCTGGATAGCAAATAAAATTAACAGATTGGAGGAAAGGAGGGAATTAGAATTTCAAGAAATTATTCAAAAGATGTCTCAAGAATTCAATGATTTTAAAGATAAAATGGCCAAAGATTTTGAAACACTGAGGCAAGAGGTTGCAGCCCTCAAAGATCTGAAAAATACAGTAGAATCCCTTGGTAAAAGAATGGAACAGGCAGAAGAAAGGATCTCTGACATTGAAGACAAAGTTTTTGATGGAACCCAAGAGTTCAAAGATGAAAAGAAATGGAGAGCAAAAATGGATTACTCTCTCAGAGAGCTCTGGGACAATTCAAAGAAAACTAATATTTGCCTTATAGGAATCCCTAAAGGCAATGAAGCTGCTTCACAAAACACAGAGGCTCTTCTTAATGAAATTATGAAAGAGAACTTTCTAGACATGCCAAGAGATTCTGAAATTCAGATAACAGATAGGATAGTTTCAGAACCCCAGCATGACTCAACCCAAACAAGACATCCCCCAGGCACATCATAATTAACTTCACTAAAGTTAATATGAAAGAGAAAATTCTGAAAGCAGTTAGACATAAGAAAACCATAACCTAGAGGTGGAGCAAGATGGTGGAGGGGATGCATCACTGAGTCAACTCTCCTCACAGTTTCAGGTGTGAATGGGGGTGCTGTGTCTTTCCCTGAGTGGAGTGCTGGCACAGATAAGCAATGCAGGGTGTGCAGCAAAGAGGTGAATTGCTGGATTGGAAGCGTAACCCAGAACTGTGGTATCTGCCAGAAAAAACTCGGTACACCAGCTGAAGTGGAGCCAGCTACAGCCAGCAGCTGGTGGCTGATGGCTGATGGCTGGCAGCTGGTGGCCAGTGGCTGGTGGCCAGAGGCCTGAGATAGCAATAACTAATCCCTCCCCCACAAAGGACTTCTATACCCAATTCGTGGGGAGTTTGGGTGTTTTGCAGAGAGTGCAGTGAGGCGTGGACTCCCAAGCTGAATTAGGCGACCAGAAAGGGGAGCCATTTGGAGCCGGTTTGGAACATCAGGGGTCTAGGCATCCAGACAGAAATTTGAGGGGAAAGGATTCTGCTTAGGAACCAATTCATTTTGTAATTTTAGAAGTCTATGTGGCGCTGCACTGAAGTGGAAATCAAGAGGGGCAATCAACCCCTTTACTACAGACTCTGAAAAGTCTTTTATGCGTGGGGCTGAATCTGTGGGAATCAGAGGTAACCAGCCCCTCCCCCACAGAAACGAACTGAAAAATCTGTGCTGTGCCACTAAAGTGGCTGGCGCAAGCAGCAACCAGCCCTTTCTCCGCAGAACATAACGATTTCCAGTTTAAGGGGAAATTAGGAGTTGAGTGGAAAAACTGGTGAAGTATAGACTCCTGTACCGAGTTTGGAGGACAGATAAGGGTGCCACCTGAAAAAGGACAGCCAAGGTTGGGAGGCCAGCCAGGAACCAGACATAGTAGAACTTCAAAAATGACGTCTCCATAGCATCTCTTCCAGGAGCGTGGAGAGCTCAATCTCACCTGTATCCGGTCATTCTGGAGCTGGTTCAGGACATCCCACACTTTATGGGAACTGTTGTAGGGAGAATTTGTGCAACCTGCCAGCAAAGATTCTTTTTTTTGTTGTCGGTTTTTTTTCCTTTTTTTGTTTTAGCCTGGGAACCACTCACAGCATCACCTGCTCTCTACAAAGTATATTGCAACATAAACATATTCCCACTAAAGTTGAAACTCAAGCTCTTATATAAAGTGGATGTTGGGGGGGTGGGTCAAGATGGCCAGCAGGCACCAGTCTCTGACAGAAGCTCCTGTTCAGAGGAAAGGATAAAGTCTGGAGAAACCCCCAACAAAGTCGAAAACTGGGAGCCCAGCTGAGAGAGAAGAGTGATACCGGCAGAACACCTCTTCTGAGACAGGTGGAGACGCCTAGAGGACAATCCACAGGTACATAAATCACCCCAAAGGAATAGCGCCCATCTCCTCCCCCAAGAAAGGT
>CAUYQV010010225.1:0-36950 GCA_963574575.1 Galagoides demidoff
TCATACTGAATTATTATACTCTGTATAATACATTTAAGGAAATTGCTGAGATGAGAAATTAGGACTTTTCCCTCTCAGCTTTTATTTCCAAGGTTCAACTGTCAGCTCAACTAACAGCTTAAAAATCAAATCTTTCAAAACTTGGTTTAAAAAAAAAAAAAAAAAAAGATGCTCCTGGGTGCAGGATGATGCTCCCCTCCTTGAGCCCCTGCAGACCTTGTGGACAACCCTGGCCCCAGCACCTCCCACCCTCAGGGGACCCCTGAGCATGTGCTGGTTATAGGAGAAGAGACCAGTCCACTCACCTATGGGCCCTACCCTGCTCCAGGACCACTACCACCACCACACCACCACTCCTTCAGACACACATATGTACACTCACACACACTCATGTACCCACATGCAGAAGGGGCTGACTCACAGGCTGCCCCCCACGCAAGCCAGGAAGCTGGACACATACTAAGGGCCAGAGATAGCCCATCCCAGGGGGAAAGGATGTGTCCTTGGGGTCCCTACAAGGATACCAACTTGCCTAGAGTCCTCTCCCCAGCCCAACCCCAGGCCCCTTGGGAGGGCGACATTCCCTGTACCAGTTAATGTGTTGATGACCCCTGGCCAGCACAGTCCAGCCCTGTGCACCCCTAGCCAATCCAGCCCCAGGGCCCACCAGATTCTGCCCTCTCGTTCCCAACACACAGTGTACCATTCTGCCACTGTTTCCTGGGGTTTTCTGTGCTCACGTCAGACATCCAAACCTCGGGGAGTGACAGAATCAGCTTCAGGCTTTTGAAGGCAAAAGGTAGCAGTTGAAGGGCTGAGGAGACACTGCACCTTTTGATTTGCTATGAGCAGGACTCCAAGTCCCATGTGGAGCTCAGCGGCCTCCCTGGGCCCAAACACAGCAGCCTCCAGGAAGAAGGTGCACCCCTGCCACCTGCTGCAGCTGGGCTGGCTCCTGCCAGGCTATGTGCAGGACAGAGTAGCCCATGCCAGACTGGCGAGTGCCAGGTGGAGTGACCCCTACAGTGCCAGAGCACTGTGTGCAGGGGAGGCTGGGGCCAGGCTAAGGCAGGAGGCACTAGCATTTTCTGACAGTCCCTTCAGATAAGCCAGATGAGCACCTCTCAGCACTATAGCACAGCACTATATACAGGAGTCTGGAAAGTCAGATCCATCACAAAAGCTCATGAAAAGTTGATTCTCCACTGACACCCATCTGGCCTGCTGTCAAGCAGTCAGTCCTTAAGCCAGCAGGTGGCCACGATGGATGGTGTGTAAGGAACTGGGCTAGGCCTTCCACCCACACTTCTGTGGATGTGGCTGGGTGTGCCCTGCTCCTGAGGCCCCATCACATGGCCCCTTTCTCTACCCTTCCTTTGCCTGCTGCCCCAAGGTCTGCAGGAGCCCAGGTGGGCACCACACAGACACATACTTTCAGATGCCATGGGTGTCAGCCCAATGGCCTCCTGGGCAGGAGAGGTGTCAGGTTCCTGTGTGGGATGTGGCAGAGGAGACCACCAGAGTAGTGGGCACAGCAGCTACACAAGCCACATTCTCACCCTCGCAGGCCAGATCCGTTTCAAAGACTTGCAGGCCCCAGGACTCTGCAGAAGATAGTCAACTGGCCCTGAAAACACACTGGGGCTGAGGCCACAGGGCGGCTGCCCACTGTGCTATGGGGGCCTGCTGAGCAGCCGCTGCCTCCTGGGCTTCCACCTGAGGGATCCTCTGCCATCAGCACCCTGAGGCCTGGGGCCCTCAGCTGAGCCCACCCAAAGCAGAGGTGGCCAGAGCTTGGTGGACACTGAGGAGGGTCCCTGCATGGAAGAAGGGTGGACCTGCAGGCACCCTACCCTGTGCCAGGTGCTTCCTGGTCTCCTTCCAATAAACTGCACTGATTCGTCCCACATCTGCCTCAGGGCCCACAGGAGACAGACCATTTCTTGTGCCACAACATCCATCCATCCCCTCACTAGCCCAGGAAGGCATGTTAGCGCCACACCCCCACATGCCAAGGCAAGAAACTGAACTCAAGAGGGGGTGTCCCCTGCAGGAGGCCACCGGGGTGGACAGGCACTGGCACTGCCCCTCCTGCCCAGGGACATGCAGGTCCTGCCCTCCATGTGCCCTGCCTAGGGGCCCAGACCCCTGCTCCTCACTCCCTGCTACCATTCAGACTTGACATTTATTTCACGAGACCAACTCTTACCTTCAATGGACTAGTTCCAAGATTTATTCTTTAATAACAAAAAAGAAACATCCTACTGGTTCCCAATTCAGCAGCTTGGCAGTTTACACTACTCAAGGCAGAGAATGACAATTCAGTGAACAGGTTTTATTTGCTGTGCTTTATTGACTTGCTTTGTTAACTCTGTCGTGGAAATGTCAAACATGCAGAGAGGATGTGGAGGGCTCTGCGCACTCTGGCCTGCTCTGACAATCTCCATTCATGGCCAGCCCGTGTTTCCCTCAAATCAGTGTCACTGACTGCTTGACAGCAGGCCAGTGTTACCTGGATCAGCCAAGAATCCCCTCCCTCATGGTGTTGCCTGGTGATTTCCCAGGCATCTGTTTTGGGGGAAGCAGCCTCTCCTGGTTCCAGCACCATCAGGTGAGGACAGAGCCCCAGAAACCCCAGGCAGGGTCTGGGCTATGCTAGAGTGTCCAGAGCAGGACCACGCTGGACAGAGGGCTCTGGAACATTTTGAAAGAAGTGATATGAAAGCCCTAGAACTATTACATACCCCCAGTTTTCCCTGCAAACTCGGCTGCATGGGGATCACTCCAAGGATCACTCCAAGGCAGCCACTTGCCTTCAGGAAGCCAGTCATCTATCACAGGAAGAAGCAAATTATCTCCACTCAGCTCCCGTCAGCCCCAAGCATCTGAGGAACTAATGTCTTTATCATCAGGCTTTGAAATTCCTGGAGAGGACAGGGACCTATTCATGCATGCCACTGTCGAAAATGAAGCCTGGGCTGGCCCCGTCCTCACCTGTGGTCCTGCCCTCACCTGCAGGCCATGCCCTTGGGTGCCCTTTGAGGGCCCTGAGCCCTCCCATGATGGCGGAAATGCCTGCATCCTTGCCCTTTGTGCCCAGCACCCATATTCACTGCATGTGAGCACAGGTGACAAACCCAAGTCAAACCAGCTCCAGGAAGAGTGGGGCAGGCACGGGCAGGCTTCAGGTAGGCAGGGTCAGGTTCACTGTCTGCAGAGTTTCCACCTCTCCCCATCCCTGACTCTGGCAGCCGGGAACCCACTTGGCAACCAGTGAGTGTAAACCCTGGGGACACGCCCATCCCTGGACCAGTTCCTGGTGGGAATGGGATCTCTGGCTGCTGGGGGCTGGGGAGGAGAGGGCCAGCCCACCTCAAGACCCTGCAGGATGGGCACACGGCATGGACAGCCCTGCACCCCAGTGAAGGGACAGTGCTAGCAGGCGGTCACGGATCTGGGCAAAACCAGCAGATGCCCCCCACCCCGCCGCTGCTGAGTGTCAGCTGTCCATAGCGAGCATGGCTGTTGGAGCTGTTGTGAAGGCCAAAGGGGCAGCAGACCTCCCCCCCCACACACACACACAAACACACAGGCCTGTCAAGCAGAAAAGGCATCTGAGAAAGGGTCAGAGCCAGACTCCAAGACTCAGGCTCCTTAAGGATGCTGATAGCAAGATCATTCATTCAGTGACTTCTGGCAGCATTTTTTAAAGAAAAACAAAATAAAATATCATCTTAGTCCCACTCTCATTATGTATGGGTACATATTTAATATATGTGTGTGTAGAGACAAGGAGAGAGGATGGGGAGGGAGCTGGGCACAGATCAAAGGAGATGATGCTGTGAAATCCACGGAGTGAAGCGGCCATGTGGCCTCGGCAGGACCCCAGCATAGTGCAGATAAATTCATGTGCAAAGGCAGAGCGTGTGTGTGCGTGCAGGAGAGAGGGTGTGATTTCAGCAGATCCCATTGGTTTGTGGGGTGTGCTAATCTGATTGTCTTCTAACTGCTCTTTTATACTGGAACACATTTCCTTAAGCTAATGCTCTTTTTTTCCTCCAGTGACAATATTTTTAAAAACCAGACGGCAGAGCTGTATGTGTTGCTGAAAGGGGTTTCTACAGGGAAATGTTTGGCTGGCCCCCTCCTCCCCACAGAATTACACAGCTCAGGGGCAGGAGTCAGACAGTCTCCACCTCCAGGTGCCCCCAGATAGGGACTGAGCAGAGGGAGGTCCATTCGGCCCCTCGGCCTGGCGGGGCATCCCCCAGTTCCCTCAGAGACACCAGTGAGTGGGGGTGACAGCTTCTCATGCCAGCATCTGGGGAGCCCTAGAGAAAGGGGTGTGACCTGCACCTCCTGCCTATACTGATAGCAAAAATAAACTCCTGTTGTCTCAAGCCCAAATACAGAGCTATTCTGCAGCCCACCATCTGCAGCCACGGGGGAGCACCCCCTGTGCTCATCTCCTCTGTTGGTCTGAGCTTCGAGTTGTCTACACTGGGGCCCACCATGGCCAAGAGTCCCTGAAGACTGACCACTCATCCAAGATGGTGACCACATGGAACCAGCCAGCGCCTCTCAGAGGCCCCTGATGGAGCAGAGATGGAGCCCTAGTGGCTGGGCAGAGGCCCCAGGCCCCAGGCAGGCTATCCGAGGCAGGCTGGGCCATGTCCATCCTGTGGCCCTCAGAGGAGGGGATGGCTGGGAAGGTCTGAGGGGGCTCACATTTGGCCCCTGTCACATTGTCTAGGTGCAGAAACACAAACAGGGTGGCACAAAATTTTGGCAAAATTTAATGGCAGCAGCTTGCACTTGCTGGGGCTGAGTCCTGGCTGATGGGGCACGTGCACAGCAAGTCCAGGTGAGTCAACCACCCTCGTGGTCTCTGCACCCCAAACAAGCAAGGCCATCACTGAATATATCAGGGATCTGCACCAGGGACACACAGCTGACCATGCAGGACTGGGCTGTGTCATTACCTAGACATCATGGGAGGAGACCCTCTTTCCCGGCTCAGCACCTCTGTGTTATTTTTAGGAAAGTTTTACATTCAATTATCCACGTTTGGCTCAACACAATTCATTCTCTGAAAAGAAATGATAATCAGGTGCACCAGACTGGGGTCTGGCCCTCCAGAGAATTGGGATACTGAGTTCTGGAGGGCTGGATTCTGGGGAGGCCCAGGTGAAAGAGGGATCTGCGCTGGGCCTGTGGGGAGCACATGGTCCATCAGGCATAGCCACTGCAGACACACGGCACCAGGGAGAGACTCATCCCTCCTCCCACAGCCTGAGGAGGGGCACCCAGCATCTCAAATGAGGGGGGCAGAGCCCAAGAGGGGTCCCTGTGGTGGAGACCTGCCTTCAGCCCTCTCCGGGTGGCCTCTCCTGCAGCCTTGGCTGGGCCCTGGACTAGACTCCCACACCCTGTCTTCTGTCCACTGGACTCAGTTTCCTCTGAAAGGACACCACAGCCCCTGGCCTGCTGTGGGCAGAACTTCACTCACCTCATCCCATAGGAGGTGATGGAAGCAGCTCATGGATTCATGGGTGGCAGTCTTAGCACACCTTGGGTTGAAACTTCAAGTCACACCAGCTCAAAAAAGAGGGGCTCCTGGCTCAGTTCCTGTAGCTCAGTGGCTAGGGTGCCGGCCACATGCACCAAGGCTGGTGGGTTTGAACCTGGGTGGTGCCTTTGGCTCAGAGGAGTAGGGCGCCAGCCCCATATACCAGAGGTGGTGGGTTCAAACCCAGCCCCAGCCAAAAACTGCCAAAAAAAAAAAAAAAAGAAACTGCTTTGAATAGGCAAGAAAAACGAAGGAGGAAGCATTTCCAGTTTTTATTTTTGGAACACAGATGAAGCTACTAGCAAGTGGAAGACATTTTTCCTCTTTAAATATTTCTGAGGAGCTAGAACTCCTGATCGTATCTAAGCCAGCACCCTGGCTCTCCACAGCCCTTGGAAATCTCATTTATGCAAACCCCATCCTTCCCCCTGAGGAAGCACAGATTTGGAAGGACAGGCAGGAAGAGAGCTAGGGCCTCAGCCACTGTCCTGCCCCGGGGACAGCCTGGCAAGGCCAGGGGAGGGCATGAGGGCTGGCGGCCGACATCCTACACAGATCTCCCCTTGGCTCAGGGACCCAAGGGGTCGCCCATCCTGCTTAGGCTGTGAGCCCAAGAATCTGGAAAGGTGTGCAGCAGGGTCACCAGCTGAGAGGGGGCTTGCTTCTGTGAGGGAGGAGTCACAGGCAGCAGCAGGGTTGCTGCCCTTTTGCAGGTTTGGGACCCCTCCCCAGCCTCTTGCTGTCCTGCCTCACCCTGAAGTCGCCTGCTCTGCTCCTCCCTCCCCTGCCTGCTCATGCCCTTACTCCCAGGCCTCTGTGGATGTGTCCTCCTCCGACAGGTCTTCCTGGATGCCATCTTGCCAGAACCCTTCAAATCACATGCTTTCTCCCAAGACCTATCCCTTCCAGGCTTTTCTCCCTCCCAGATGTCCCCTGGTGCTGACACTAGCATTGGTAGGTTGGACAAGAAGCCCCAAGAGCATGAGGGACCTTCAGCAGGGACACTGAGAAGCAGCAACACAGTTCTCACTTAGGGTCATGGTCTGGTGAGGTGGGAGGACGTGTAGCCCTTGCAGGGTTCCTCCCATAGTCCCTCGCCACTCCTCCCAGGGAGCAGGACCTGGCCCAGCCCAGCCTCCAGCCCCAGGGGTTGAGCAGCTGCAGCCACCTGGGCCTCCCCTTCCTCTGTCCCCAGTCCAGGCTGGGCGGCTGCTGGGAGCCCGACTCTGGCCTCACTCCCCACAGCATAGCCTGAGAAATAGGAGCTGCCAGGAAGGGTACTGATCAGTGCTCCAGGGAACACCAGGCCTGGAGCTGGGCACCTCCTCCCTGCAAGCCAGAAGGGACCTATTGCCAAGGTGGGCAGAGAGGAGCTACGGCCTGAGTCCTAACGCTGGCTCTGAACAGCGAGGTCTGGTGCATGGACTAGGCCCATCCCAGCCTTCATTCATCCATTTGTTCAGCTATGCTGAGAGCAGGGTGTAGGTTCCCACTCCCAATGGCTGGGGGCAGTAGCAGCTATGACCAGCCTGACTCACCCTCCGTGCTGGTACTAAGGGGCCAAGAACCTGGTTTACAGGGAGGGCCCCTGGGACACAAGTCTGGAGCCCGCGTCTGAGGACCATCCTCTGTATACAGGGGACTCCCCAGTGAACTGTGAGGGACAGAGGGAAGACCAGAAGGTCCCCACCTCTCAGAGAGCCTGGGTGAGACCAAGCCAATGGGACTGAGTTGTGGGACCACATGGGGTCCTGTGTGGGGCACATGGACAGCGTGGAGCTCACACACTCCCCACAGAGTCTCCCTTAGACCGCCAGCAGGATCGGTGTCCTCCGGGGACCACTTCATTAGGCGCAGTCTGCCTCTTGCCTATTGCAATGGTTCTGGGAATCAGACCCCAGAGTCTCAAGAGCTAAAATCAAGGTCAGCAGGGCTGGCTTGTCTGGAGGCTCCAGGGAGAATCTACTTTGATGCCTTTGTAGTGTCTGGCCCCCGCCCCTCACTGTGGCCATCCTCCTTTGGTGGCTGGTCACGTCCTGCTCACACTGTACTTTCTGGCAGAAGACATGGAGCCCCCGCTGTGGGCCCTGCTGTCCCTGATGGGGTGTGTGGGTGAAGCTGGAGTTCACTGAACAGTAGCCCCATCCTGTGAGGCACACAGGGGCCATGCACCAGCCATGCAGAGGCCACATCATCTGTGTGTCACACCTGAGGAGATGGAGGAGCAGGGCATGGGATCGAATCTACTTCCCAACTCCTCCCGCCTGCCCTCTGCCCCCCAACCCACTGGCCTATCCCTTGCAGAAGCGGGACCCACTCATGGGCTGCCATGTCTACTTCTCCTGTTTCTTCCTGTGAACAGCTCACGAATCCAGCAAGCTGGCCAGGCTCCGAGGGGCCACCTGGGAATAGGAGAGACAAGGAAGACCGAGTTTGACCTGTCCATAGTCCCAGGGACGCTTGGAGCACAGCTCTGCCCACTGCGCCAGGCCACTGACGCTTTGCTCACACACATACATGTGCTGCTCTATTTTTAAAAATCATCCTTGGAACACTGTGAATCCTGGAACATGTGCAATTTCCATGCCGTGGGTGGGAAAATCTATAGCTAAACTCTACAGATTGGCACATTACATTTCCATGGGGTTTCTACCTTCCTCCCCATGTGGCCTCATAGGAAGCCACTACAGCTACTAGAGGCAATGACGCGGGTTTGGGGGGTTAAGCCACTGGGTTCTGGGGTGTTTTGTTATGCAGCAGCAAATAACTGATATAGGTATTGTTGGGAACTTACTTTTTAAAATGTAGTAAGAAGGCTCCTTGCTAGCAAGAATCACCCAACAGGGGGCCACAGGAAAGACAGGGGCCATGCTGGAGAGACACCAGCACTCCAGAATTAGGGGGCCTGTTGGGAAGCGACAGTGGGTTTTGCACACCCTGCACAGCAGGAGGCATCCTCTCCTTGTGGGGGGTCATCCTGTACCTTCTCAATCAGCAGAAACCCGAGCACCAGCTATGCAGCAGGCAGCCCTGGAAGGACTCAGGATAAGTTAGCAGGCAGCCTGGGACAGGTCCACAAAGGCACACTTCATGACCCTTGATTTTCCCCCCTGCCCACTAATGAGGACGCAGCCCACCCACACACGTGGCCGCCCTCTCAGCCCCAATCAAGCTGCATCCTTGAGGTGCTGGCACCCATGGAGGGGCGTCAGTCTCCAACAGGCACATTTCTGGTGTTGGGGTTGAGGCGGCAGGTTCTTGAGGCTCTCCAGCTCTCAGGCAAATGTTCCAGCCCCAGGGCCCGGCTTCCTCAGGCTGTGCCTGGCTTCCACGTGTCAGGACAGAGATGAGCTGGCCCAGGGCATACCAAGTAACTGATGGGCACACCTGGGCCTGGGCTCTGCCCTCCCCCAGCTCCTCATCAGTGCTGGCTTTACAGAGCCACAGCTGTCCATGAGCTGCCTGGGGAAACAAGAAGAGATGGAGGCAAACAAAGGGGAGCTGAGAGGCTCCGGCCACTGTACTGCCAGGTTCCTGAGCAGCTGGGCCCGTGTTCACCACGGAGCCCGCCCAGGGCCTGCCATCCCTTCTGTGTAGAACAAGGCCTTCCAAATGACATTTTCCTCTGTGGTTTTAGGCAAATGCCTTGTCATAATATTTGTGCTTAGTTGCCTTTTATGATTTTTTAAGCTCCTAGCCTAGCTCAAAAAGAAATCTTTGAAAATAAGGCCAGCTTAGCCAAAAGGTCAGGGGTTTGAAAACCAAACAGTGGGCGTAAGAAGCCAGGGACAGCATGATTCTGCTGGCGTCCACTTGTGCAGCAGTGGGCACCGCTGTGGAAGGGCCAAACCCCAGAGGCAACAGGTGGCCCAGCCCAGGGTCAGGACCAGATGCCCCTCGGGTTCCGTAGCAGCAATGAGCACGTGGCTGACACCTCCCAGGACTGGCACTGCTTAGCATGGCGTGGACACTCAATTCTGGCACAAATCTGTTTCCCAGAGGGCAAATCCACTCAAGTCTACTCTTGTTGGATAGGACACTTCACCTCCCACCAGGTCGGGGCACGGCCTACCCACCACGTTCCCCTCCCACACCCATCAGTAAGAGACTTGCCCCAGAAGCCTCCATCCCACGTGGTCCCAAGCCCAAACATGGAACAGCAAGGCAGAGGTTCAGAACCACCTGCCAGGCCTGGAGCCTGCTGCACTGGCTGCTAAGCCAAAGGAACATTTGTGTCTGTTTTAGTGGCTAAATGTTTAAGCACTTACTTTTATGAGTTGAGACTCCCTGATGTGCATAGCAGGCTTCAGCAGGCCCAACCAGAGCAGGTTGAGAACAAAATAGAGACCTGGGTTGCCAATAGCTCATTAGCCCAACTTCTACCTGCCACGCTGAGCAGGGTTCCTGGGCACAGCCCCTCCCTCAGCATCCAGAGATTCCCCCCAGCCGGCTCAGGTTTCCTGAAGGCAGCAGAGCCGGTGCAGCTAGGCAGGTCCACTCAAGGACGGGCCAGGTCCCTGAGGCTGTGGCTCCAAGTTCCTCCTAAGCTGCACACTCCAAGCCCTCCCCAACCATCTCCCAGGCGATGCAGCTTCCGTTGTGGGGAGAATGAGTGTAGGGGAGGGGTAGAGGGCCCAGAGGGAGACAGTGGTGGCCTGGGAGGGCTGGTCAGCCCAGAGATGGCACTAAGCTTGTGCCCAGCCACCTCTGCCTATATCCCTCCAGGTACAGAGAGCACAAGTGGAAGGCCCCAGACTTTGCCCCCAAGGGTTCTCAAGGCAGGACGGGAGGGCCCAGGAGGCCCAGACTGGCTGCCTCATATCCTCCCCACAACCCTACTGGGCTCTCAGGGTGGCGCCCAGTGACCAAATCAAGGCAGAGCAAGGGGCTCTGAGGGTATCCACTCATATCCCCCAGGGGCACAAGACCACCCTGGGTGCCAGGAGCAGGGGCAGCCTGGGGAGGGGTGATGTTTCAGCTTTCTCCTCACCCCCTCCCAGACAATGGTGCCACAGCCCCCTGGGAGTTCGGTTCTGGCACCCAGTGGGCACTCAGGAAGGAGGGGCAGCCCAGCCAGCTGTGCAGAGACGCCCAGAGCTGTGGGGGGAGGCGGGAGGCCTCCACTTGCCCTCCTACCCTTTTAACCCTAAGCCCACTGAGCGGACTGGAGCGGCACAGCAGCAAGACGAGCAGCTCCAACAGTGCCAGGCTGCCCAGGCCCTGCAGAGACTCCTTGCGTGGCAGCCGTCACGAATTGCCCATTGCGCCCACCACGAAGAGTGCCAGGTACACGGCGGTCACCAGCACCTCGGAGTAGATGTGGGTGTTCACGTCCAGGTCGCTGCTGGGCGCCGCGAGACCAGGAAGGAGGCTGTCACGCTGCCTGGCGGAGAGCAGCTGGAAATATCTAATGCCCCAAACCCATTGTGCCACCGGGAAGCTTGTGCCATGGGCATTCACCCAAGCCCACCTGGCCCTGGGAGCGCAAGGGGCGACCCTCTAGCCTTCAGGGACGGGGCGGGGACGGCGGCTGGGGCGCCCTCCCTCTCCCGATACCGCCCCCGTGGCTGGGCGCGCCGCTCAGAGGAGGGCGCAGGCTCGGCGGGAGGTGTGCGGAGCCGGCGTGCGCGGAAAGCGCGAGCAAGGGAGGTGAGCGCGCCGAGCCGAGGAGCGTGCGCTCCGCTCTGCCCGCGCAAAGAGCGGTCCTCGGGGGACCAAACTGCAGCCGGCTGAGGACGCGCAGGGTCTGACGATCGGAGGTCGCCCAGAGCCCTCGGCAAGCGCTGAGCCCGGAGGGAGACCGAGGAAGCCTAGGGTCTGAAGCCGGGAGCCAAGAGCCGCGAGTCCAGAGGAGCGCGAGCCCGAGCGCTCCCGCGGCGGCGCGATCTGGGTCCGGCCCCTCCTGGCTGGACGGCGCCCTGCAGCCCTCCCGCGCCCTCCCTCGGGCGCCTCCTCTTCCGACCTCACCTGCCACACGCCCACTCTCGCTCGGACTTCCAGCCGCGGAGGCGCGAGACGGAGCTGCGGACCGCGGCGCGCCCACCATGCGCCTCAACAGCTCCGTGCTGGGCACCCCGGGCGCCCCGGCCGCTGACCCCTTCCCCCAACCGCGGACAGGGTTGGAAGTGGCGCTCCTGGCCCCGGGCTTCGGCAATGATTCGGACAATGCGTCGGAGCGCGACATCGCGGCGCCCAGCAGCGACCTGGACGTGAACACCGACATCTACTCCAAGGTGCTGGTGACCGCCGTGTACCTGGCGCTCTTCGTGGTGGGCACGGTGGGCAACTCGGTGACAGCGTTCACGCTGGCACGCAAGAAGTCGCTGCAGGGCCTGCAGAGCACGGTGCACTACCACCTGGGCAGCCTGGCGCTGTCGGACCTACTCATCTTGCTGCTGGCCCTGCCCGTGGAACTCTACAACTTCATCTGGGTGCACCACCCCTGGGCCTTTGGCGATGCCGGCTGCCGCGGCTACTACTTTCTGCGCGACGCCTGCACCTATGCCACGGCCCTCAACGTGGCCAGCCTGAGCGTGGAGCGCTACCTGGCCATCTGCCACCCCTTCAAGGCCAAGACCCTCATGTCCCGCAGCCGCACCAAGAAGTTCATCAGCGCCATCTGGCTGGCCTCGGGCCTGCTGGCAGTGCCCATGCTGTTCACCATGGGCCAGCAGAACCGCAGCGCCGATGGCCAGCACCCCGGTGGCCTGGTGTGCACGCCCACCGTGGGCACTGCCACTGTCAAGGCCGTCATACAGGTGAGCAGCCTCTTCCTGGGGGAAAGGACCGAGAGTAGGTAGGGGCCCTTGGGTACCAGGCGGGAGTCTCTCATCAGTAGTCATCTGCACTGATGCAGGGGGGGACCTCAGCACTCCCTTTCCCCACACACCAGAAGTAGTTTCCTGTGGGTACAGGGAGTTGGAGAGGTGAGAATTCCAACCCTGGGAGGCTGGGAACAGAGGGACGGGCCCCTTCTCCCTGCTCACTCCAGCATGACCAGGCCTTAGCCCCCACCTCTCCCTTCTCTTGATGGGAGCTGGAGCTGCAGCCAGTGACCTCCCTGCGGTCCAAATTCTCAAAGAGCTAATGAAATCATGCACATGCTGACAATGCCTCTTTAAAGGGAGTGTCTGTTTCAACAGTTTCTCTGTAGGCTTTGTGCCCCCAAGAGATTACTACCCTCCTCCTCTGCAGAGAAGCCCCCAGAGTGGCCTCCTCAGTGCTCCTTGGCCACCTTGCCTGGGCAAACGTGAGGGCCAGACTGATGTCAAATTGGGCCGGTTCCTAGTTATCCTCAGTTTCCCCATCTGTAAAATGGGTGATCATGGCCTTGACCATAATCGAGAGAAAGTATTCAGGAGCACACGTGGGGAGGTCTGTGTGGTCCTGGGAGCAAGGGGCGCTCACAGGTGACGACTGTTGCTGTTGATGGTGGCGATGTTGTTTCTTCTGGGAGGAGAAACAGGTGTCTGCAGGGGAAGTCAGGGCAGATGTCACACTTTGATTAGCATCTGGGCCCTAGGACATGAGACGCCGTGGAGGCTCCTGGTTTCCTCCATCCCAGAGCAGGTTGAGGGAGACAGAGGATAGAAGGGTCTGGGCATGGTCTCCCTGCCCCTGCCAAGCCACAGGGGCCAGGGCAGCCTGCTGTATCCAGCCTTGGCCCCACCCCTTGGAAATGTATACAGCATTGTGCCTGGGAGGGCACTGCTTGCCTGCCACCCTGGGCCCTGACTGACCCTCCACTGACCACTACTAAGGTAGGCTGTAGGGGCCAAGCTAGACTCCCAGTCCCCCAGCCTATGTGGAACTTGTGTCTTCAGGTGTCCACAGGAGAGTGGAGGTGACCCAAAACCTTGTTCCCAGCCAGATTCCTTCCCCATGCCAGAGGCAGAGATAGCCAGGGTCCCGGGGTAAGCAGTAAGAAATTGCCTCCTGTCTCCTTCCAGGGCGCTTTCTCTTGCCCCAAGCTCCTGTGTTTGAGCAACTTTGCAGGGTGGGGGCTGTCTGGTCAGGGGCCTGGAGGCAGCAGCCAAATCCCCCATGAGGGGCTAGTGGGCTCAGTCCCACCCAGTGAAGCCTGTGCTCAGCCCCCTACCCCCTGCTCCCAGGCTCAGACAGGAGCAGTCTGGCCCATAGAAATCACTGAAAACAAATGAAGCACAGAGAGGGTGACAACAGCCCAGCCCAGTGCTCTGGAAGTGTCCCCTAGTCCTGTGGACGCTCTGCTGAGCCCTTGGAAATGGACACCCATAGACATTGCTTGGCCTCCAAAGTGCCAAGTGTCTAGTCCCCCTGCTCAGAACTGACCCCTTGTAAATGCCTGTGGGGTGTCTGCCAGGGGTCAACACCCCTGTGCTGAGGGCTTCCTGAATGTTCCCTGGCTTCCTTAGTGCCCAGGGGCCATGGGGTCCCATTTCTCTTTAAGGGGCTCAACTGTGTGCTTGGAAGTGACTGATGACAAGCAAGTAACTCAGACCAGGCCCCTCAGTTCCTATATGCCAGCTGCTCTGTGCTGGTGACAGGAGTGTCACCTGCTAGCCTGCCAGCCTCCATAGCAGTGAGACTCCCAGCCAGGCCCTTGCAAACAGAAGACGGGTTTGGGAACGAGGTGGTTTGGTGGTAAAACTTCGAGCAACTTTGAGTACTACAGGCCAGCGGCTGGCATGCCGTGCCCCAGCTCCTCTCCCAGGGGCCAGCAGAATGACAGGGGAATAGCTAGGGACCTTCAGAACTGTCCTGTCCCTGCTCTGACCCACCCACACATGGTCCTGCCCATGTGGCTCGACCATGAGTCTTGCACGGCCTCCTGCCTTTGAGCTCTGCAGTGACAAGTTCCTGCCGGCATAGGCTATGGGTCAGCAGGGTCCTGTGTTCACCCCTGGGGAATGTGTACTAGGTGGGCATGAAATCCTTGAAAACAAATGAAGCACAGGGAGGGTGACGACAGCCCAGGCCCAGTGCTCTGGAAGTGTCCTCTAGTCCTGTGGACGCTCTGCTGAGCCCTTGGAAATGGCTGGGTGCTGATGGGAACAGAGGCCTGGAGCTCTTGGGCATCTGGCTCAGATCTGACCTGAGGGGCTGTGCCCTTTGGAATGGTGTTCAGAGATCTCTTTCCCTCCATGACACCCTCCAAAGAAAACCTGCCCAGCGTCCCCAGGCACAAGTCTATTATACCTGCCATCGGTGGCCACTGAGGCCCCTTTGTCATTATCCCATTAGTGCCTTTTCCATAGCCAGGGGAACTTGCTCCCAGGCTCAGCCTGCCAGACTTGTCTCTTATCTCAGAAACGCTCTTTCAACTTTGTGGGCATGGCTTCCCTCTCCAGCCCCCATGCATGCCAGGAGCTGGTGACCCACATCCCCTGCTCAGAGCCCACAGGCAGATGGATCTCAAGACAAAGTCCTGGACCCCTAGGCCTTTGAAGGCCAGAAGATTCCAAGGGAGGAGAGGCAGCCAAGACCTGTTTCCACAAGGAGGAAAGTTGGTTCCCATGAGATAAGGCCCTCCACTGAGCCTCAGGCACCCCCTTCTCAGAAATACACAGGGCTGTTCAGAGGCCAAAGAATGTGATGCCTGCCCCAGATGGTTCAGGAAGAGAAGTGTGGGTAAGCCCAAGAACAGTGCAGGGGATATTTGGTATTCGGGGCGGGGTGGGGGGAATGCTCAGGAGACCCACACAGCAGGGCCCAGGGCCAGCAGATCTGGCCCAGGGGCAGGACGGTCCTCGGGCTCTCCCCAGAACTTGTCTGCAGTTTGGGATTTTTTCAAGTTGGGAAGTTGCCGAAGGGGTTCTGTGTTCCTGTAGGGACAGAATGTACAAGGAGGCCTCACGGTGGGCAGCAGACCCCCAGGACAGCCCCCCACACTAGCAGGCTGGGCGTCTCCCTGGTGGCCATGGCTTCTGCATCTGCACTTCCAGGGCTGAGTAGGGTTGGAGAGAGGGAAGGATCTCACGGTCCCTCACTTGAAAAGTCCATGGCCCTTTGGCAGGGAAGAATCGAGCATTTTTGTGCCTTTTCTACCCAAATGTACTTTAGAAAAACCTAAGAGCAGATGAAGGCTGGGTCTCAGTATAGGTATTTTCCAGCTAATACATAAAGAAGGACTAAGCGGTCTGATACTCCTGTGTGTGTATCCTGGATCCCCTAATGGATTTTCAGCAGCCATCAGCATTGAGTCAGGCCTGGGCCAAATCCCAAGGTTCACTCAGCCCTCAGAGAAGTCACACATCAGAACAATCGAATCTGAATCTGGTGCAGCCCTGGACATGGCTGGCAGCCCATGGGAACACACAGAGGGGCACAGTGAACGAGCCATTGGGATGCAGGGGCACTGTCACCAAACCTAGGCTGTGAGACACACTCTGGACAAACTACCCAGCCTGTCTTATGGATGGACAGCCAGGGGCCTCTGTGGGTAACAAAGGCTTAAGAGACAAGGTAACTAGCCACAGTCACTGTCCTTCATGCCAAGAAACAGTGAAGAGGTCCCCAGACAATGTAGCCCATGCACTGACTAGGCAGTGGCCGTGACCCACTCCTGTCTCCAGCTTGCGGTAGGCCTGGTCTATGCAAGGTCCTTATCTCTTAGGGGGACACACAGACTATTTACAGGTGAAGTGATTTACTGAAATGGGATCTAGGGAAAGAGACACAGGAGGGCAGCAGATGAAACAGATCGGCCTGGAGTCTGTAGTTATGGCATTAATGATTTTTTTGTATATGTTTGAAAATGTTTGTAATTAAAAATTTGTAAAAGGCTAAGATGCTATATGAGTTGGCAAGACAGAATTTGGCTTATGAGATTTAGCCTCAGACTGTGACTCAGAGGCCCTGGGACTGAGGGAGTGGCCTTATAATGGGGGCAGGCAGGAGACCAGCAGGGTGAGGACACACAGGCAGACCCTTGGCTGGAGAGGGACAGAGCCCAGAGGTCTTCCCCACCCAGGACATCAGGCTCTCAGACGACATGGGTGAGTGAGGGACCAGAGCTGGCTCGGACCCAACTTGGCATCATGGAGGAGGACGTCCTTGTGATGCAGATCAGACACCTGCGGTCCTAGCCCTGTGCTGGGACCCAGACACCACTCTCCTGGGCTATCCCATGCTCAGACTGAAGGCAGTCAGAGGTCGTGATATCTCCCAGGACAGAGGGTACCCTGAGGCTCAGTCTGCAGCCAAGGGGCCATGAGGGGGTTGCAGCTGCCCTGTGCCCACTGAGCACCCCTGTGGGCAGGTCACTCCAGGCCTGGCCTTGTCATTGTCAGAGCTCAGACCGTGTGTTCCTCTCAGGAGGTGGCTCTGAGAGGCACTGAGCCCCCAGCTGGTAAGGTTTGATGGGAGCCGAGGAGCCACCCGTGGGCACAGTGGGAACAGGCTAGAGTCAGGTCTGTTGTGCGTGCTGGGAGGCAGAGCCCGCGGGGTTTCCCCAGCCACAGAAGTAGAGTCCCATGTGGTTACCTGGTAGTTTGTTTTTCTGAAAGATTTCCTTTTTCTAAAGATTGTGGTGAAATACATGTCACAAAATACGTGTCATCTTAACCATTTGTAAGGTCACAGTTGAGTGTTATTAAGTGACTGACATTGTGCTATCACCACTGTCCATCTCTGGGCCATTCTCATCTCCCCAGACTGAACCCACACCCCGCCCCCCAGCTCTGTAACCCCTCTTCTACTTTCTGTCTCTGCAAATCGGGTGACTCATGCCGTGGAGTCCCACCTTATGAAGTGAGACAGACCAGACACCAAGGCTACCAGGCCCCCAATTATGTGGTGCTGTAGAAAGGCTGCAGGGGCGAGAAGCAGATGGGAGAAGGTAACCCCAGGACTGCAGGCCGGGGGGCTACCTTTATGCCTGTAAACTGTCTCAGTGAGTCTGCAGACAGCTGAAGTGGCAGAGTTCCAGCACTTTCACCCTCTGATGGCTGTTTTGGGGAGGTGAAGTCCACTCACTGTGTGCCTTTGGGCACCTCAGGGTCCTCCTGCCTTGGGCGGCCACTCTCATGAGCCCCAACCAGGCAGACATTGAGGAGATGCTGACTCTGCAGGGGGCTGCACACAGGGCTGTGGGGCTCTGGCTCTTGGCACCTGGAGCGAGCAGGGCTCCTGAGGTCATGCCATGGGGTCCGCCTGCCCTGGAGACCCCGCTATTCCCAGCACTCTGCCACTGCCAGAGAAGGTGTGGCCACCCAGGGGGACGCATAGCCCTCGAGCACTGCAGGTCCTGGCCCAGACCGGGGACCTGAGGTGTCTGTGCACAGGGTGGGCTCTGGAAGTCGGGGGGGGGGGGAGAAGGACAGAGTCAGGCCACTCAGGAATGGGTACGTGGGATGCCCAGGGACCCAGAGAGGCAGCCCAGAGGCCCAGGTTTAAATCCCAGCTTCACACTGGCTGCAGGACTGTGGGTAAGCAGTCGGCCTTCTGTGCCTCAGTTTCCCCACCAGCCCACTGAGATGACGATTCCTCTGTGGTTTAGTGTGTTAATGCAAATAAAGCACTTGGGACTAGGGCTGAGGCCTGTAAGGGCTCACTTACCAACACCCTGGCTTGTGTCACCAGTGCTGACAACCACATGCCAAGTAGGTCTGTGAGCAGCTGACGCAGGTCAGCACCTACCCTTCTCCTTTAAGAAACATTTGCTGCCTGAAGCAAGGGCCTGAGTCAGGTCTGTCCAGCAACCCTGCCCGAGGAACTTTCACCTGAACGTCTAGGATGACATCCTTCCCTCTTCCCTCCCTCCCTCCCTCCCTCCCTTCCTTTCTTTCTTCCTCCCTCCCTCTCCTTCTTCTTTCCCTCACCAACACACAGTGGGAATAAACAAAACCGGCAAAAATTCTGCCTCCCATGAAACTTCCATTCCATCAGAGAAGACAGAAAATAAGCCAAAATCAGTACAGTGTGTGGACAGTGGGCAGCAACAAATGTAGCAGAGAGGCGGCCAGTGGAGACCACAGGGCTCATGTGCAGGTGTCAAGAGGATGCCAGGGAGTGGGTGCTGGCGCCAAGGCCTTGGGTCTGCCAGGTGCTGGGCATGATAGGGGCACAGCAGGGGCCCAGTGGTGTGGCCAGCGTAGAGAGGTCACCGGGCAGTGCAGGTTGTGCAGGCAGATTATGTAGTTCCGGCTACAGCTCTCAGTCTGGAAACAGCAGCCATAGGAGAGTCTGAGCAGAGCAGGATGGTGCTGGTATTTGAGGGGTGGTTCTGACTGCCTTGCTGAGAATGCATTTGGGGTTGGGGGATACCTAAGCCACCCGGATCCCAGGTGAGTGATCAAGATTGCCTACACCGGGCAGTGCTGGGGAAGGCAGCAAAATAGTGCTGGGCACTAGATGCACGTTTTTCTTTGTTTGAATCTCATCTTCACTTTGCATGCAGTCATGGTCACCTTCTGCTTGTTTACATCTCTGAGCTTTGACCAATTCACAGTCCAGGAAGCCCTCCATGGGAAGGTGCAGCCCAACCATACCCCAGCACTGCTCTGGTCTGGCCTCCCGGCTGTGGCCAGCCCTTTCCTGGGATGTCCCAGAAACTCAGGTGCTGGAATCACCTTCCAGTGCTCGCTCATGGGCTCACGGGGTGCGTTTGAGGCATGACCGTCCTGTGGAGGAGGGTCTGGGGCCTGGGCTTACCACCGCCTTGGGCTTCTCCGTGTGTCCACGGGGACATTTGGGGTGAGCCAGGTTGTGGCAGCTGCACACATGTGCATGCAGGGCTCCATGTGTCCATGCCTTGTCATTCCTCGTGAGTATAGAAAGTGAGCCATTTCTACTGTGCCCGGCAGTGTGGAGGTGCTCACCACTCTGCACCCTGGCCAGCCCTTGGTATTGCCGCTTTTTCAGTTTTGTTTTCATTTTACCACTCTAATATGTTCTCATTGGTATCTTGTGGTTTTAATTTGCATTTCTAGTGGCTCATGATAGAGTAAGCGTCTTTTCATGTGTGTGTTTGACATCTGTAGTTCTTCTTTGGTAATGTGTCTGTTCCAATTCTTTGCTCATTTTTTTAAAATGGGCCGTTGTTTTCTTTTGGTCGAGTTTTGAGAGGTTTTTTTTTTTTTTTCTTTTTTTCAATATATTCTGCATAGAAGTCCCACACGTCAGCTATGCGCTTTGCAAATACTTTCTCCCCATCTGTGGTTGTGTTTGCATGCTCCCAACACTCTAATTCACAGAGCAAAAACTGATGATCTGGTGAAGCTCCACGTAGCAGAGTCTTTATGGATCCTGTTACAGCTAAGAACTCAGTGCCTAGTACAGTCTCAAAGGTTTTCTTCTATGTCATCTTCTATGAGTTTTATTGTTTTTTATCTATGTTTCTGAGTCATTTGGAGTTAACTTTTCCAAACAGCATGAGGTATGGTGCCCATTTTGGTTTGCACATGGTTGATTCAGATGCTCTAGAGCCTCTTGTGAAAAGTTGGTCTGTTTCCATCGAAGCTCCTCCATGCCTCTGTCACGGTGGGTCAGCTGCCCGGTTGTGGGGTCTGTGGCCGGGCTCTCACCTGTCCCTGCGATCCACCCATCCCTCCAATCCCACACTCCGGTGATTGCCACGGCACTTCAGGAAGTCTTCCAGGGGGCCCAAGTCTTCCAACTTCATCCTTCTTTTCTTACACCTTGTTTTGGCCATTCCAGTTCCTCTACTTTCCACATACATTTTAGAATCAACTCGATAATAGCTACACAAACGCCTGCTGGGATTTTGATTAGGGTTGTATTGATCTGTAGGGTGGGCTGCACTTCTCAACACTGAGCCTTCCCACCGTGGACACAGGGCACCTCTCTGCTGGGGCCCTCTCGGGTCCCTCCATCAGTAGGACTTCTCAGAACACACATCCTGCTGGTGTTCTGTGGGCATCAGATTTACACCTAAGCAGTTGCATTCCAGACACCATTACCCATGGTGCCTTTTTCAGAAATGTTCTATTTCCAATGTTTTGTGGCCTGCCTATATCAATGTCATTAGTTTTGTATATTGACCTTGTATCTTACAACGATGATAAACACGCTTACTAATTCCAAGAGATTTATGTAGTTTCTTTGGGATTTTCTAGTGGTGGGTCATGATGTCTGTGAACACGAGAAGTTTCCAGTCTGTCTTTTATTTCCTTTTCTCCCCTCCTGGCTCTGGCTGTGACTTCCCATGTGACAGAGGACAGACTTCCCAGCCCTGCTCTGGATCTCAGGAGGAAGTCTTTAGTCTTCCTAATCAGGAAAGTTTTTAGCTTGAGTTTTTAGTAGAAGCTCTTCAACGAGTTAAGGAAATTCCCTTCTAGTTTGCCAGGCATTTTTTAAAAATCGTAAATGGATGTTGAACTTTGTGCGATGATTTTTCTGTGTCTATTTATGAACATATGGTTTTTCTTCATAAGCCACCTAATCCGGTGAATGATAGTGATTTTTTTTTTATGGTGGTAAAACAGTACATCACATAAAATTGACCACTTTAACCATTTTGAGTGTAGAGTTCAGTGGCACTAACTACATTCACATATGAAAATCAGTACCGTCCATCTCCAGAACATTTCCTCACCCTGAACTGAAGCTCTGTCCCCGTTAAACACTAACTCCCCGTCCCCTGCCCCAGCCCCTGGAACCACCCTCCTACTTTCTGTGCCTATGGCTCCAGGTGTCTCATTTAAGTGGAAAACATGGGCTAATGGTTCAATGTTGAACCCGCCTCACACTCGTGGGGTAAACCACTTGGTGGTAGGTTTGATTTCCTGACATTCCCATGGGAATTTGCGTGTCTGTGTTCCTGATGGATATTGGTCTGTGCGCTTTTATTTCCTTGTGTTGTCTTTGTCTGGTTTTGGCCTCAGAATAATACCGGCTTTGGAAAGATAAGTGGTGAAGTATTTGCTCCCCTTTGTTTTCTGGAAGAGGTTGTGCAGAATTTGGTATTATTTCTTCTGTAAAGGTTTGGTAGAATTCTCAAGCAAAATGATTTGAGCCTGGAGTTTTGTGGATAAGTTTCTGACTATGAATTCAATAATTTCAAAAGATAGAGGGATGTTCGGGTTATGTGTATCTTCTTGAGCAAGCTGTAATTTGCAGTATCTTCTGAGAACTTGGTGCGTTTAACCTATGTTGTCAAATTCGGGGCACGGATTTGTTTGTGGCATCTCCTCATCGTGCTTTAAGGTCGGTGACGCCTGTGACGGCTCCTTTGCTCCTTTTCATTCCTAACAATGGCAATCTGTGTCCTCTCTCTCGTCTCCTGGGTCATGGCGAGGAGTCCGTCAGCGTCATTGTGCTTTCTGAGGAATCAGCCGCAGGTCTCCTGGGTCCCCAGTGCCTTTCTCAGCCTTCAGTTTTATTATTTCTACTCTTCCTTGTTTGCTTTTGGTTTAATTTTTTCCTCTTCCCTAGATTTCTAAAAGCGGACGCTTTGATTATTGGTTTGAGAACTTTTTTCTTGTCTAATACAGACATGTGATGCTGCAAAGCTCCCCCCAAGTGCTGTGTTAGCGGCATCTCAACACTTTTGAAGTGTTGATTCTAGTTTGGGTCTTATTTTCTTCTTTCTTTTCAAACTCTCTCTTTAACCTTTGGGTCATTTGGAAGTGTGCTGATTTCCAAATGTTTGATATTTTATGATCCATTTCTAATTTAGTTCTATTATGTTTCGAGAATATAGTTGCATTATTTATATTCTTTAAATTTGGCTCGGCACCTGTAGCTCAGCGTGTTGGGCACCGACCACATACACCAGAGCTAGAGGGTTTGAACCCAGCCCAGGCCTGCCAAACAACAATGACAACTACAACAAAAAAATAGCCAGGCGTTGTGGCAGGCAACTGTAGTCCCAGCTACTTGGGTACTCTACCAAGGGCGACATAGTGAAACTCTGTGGAAAAAAAAAAAAAAGAAAGAAAAGAAAAAAGAAAAAGATTCTTTAAATTTGTTAATGGCTTACACCTGTAATCTTAGCCCTCTGAGAGACTGAGGTGGGTGGATTGCCCGTGCTCTGGAGTTCGAGACCAGCCTGAGCAAGAGTGAGACCCCCATCTCTAAAAAAGAAACAGATGGGCATTGTGACAGTGCCCTAGTCCCAGCTCCTCAGGAGGCTGAGGCAGGAAGATCACTTGAGCCTAAGAATTTGAGGTTGCTGTGAGCTGTGATGCCATGGCTCTCTACCCAGGATGACAGAGTGAGGCTCTATCTCAAATTTAAAAAAAATTTTTTTTTTTTGTTAACAATGGTGTTATGGTCCAGGATAAAGGTCTGTGTTGATGAGTGTGGGGTGTGTTGTGCTGGCATCACTGGGTATGTCACAACTTGGTTGTTGATGGCAGTGTATTATTTAGTTCTAAAATTTGTATTGATTTCTTTAGTATAGTTTATTTTTGTCTGTTATGAATTTTTATCTTTCTGTTCATTTCAAGAGGGTCCCCTTTCCCTCAAGGAGCCTGACTATAGGGCCTGCTTTAAAGGCCTTGTCATCCCGTCCTCTGGGTCATCTCCAGAGCAGCATGTAGCCATTGTCTTTTCCTTGAGACTTAATCACATTTTCCTGGTTCCTTCAACTTTAGGTGATTTTGCTTTATTCCCGAGCATTCTGAGTTTTGTTGTGGTTCTGGTTATGTTAAGATCCTTCTGGGCCTTCCAGCAGGCAGTCAGCCCCATCAGTGCTGCAGCTTCTGTCCTGCCACCTGTCAGTGGGAATCCGATGCCAGTCCCGTTCCCACGTCCTTCACTGACCCACCCCAAGCAGTGAGTGGTAAGTACTCTGCACTCGTGTGCCACTAAGGGGTAGGCCCCAGGATGTGGAGGTGGTTTGTATCAGAGCTCAGTTCCAAACTCTTTATTGTGGCCCCATGTGCGTGTCATCCCAGGGTAATCTCAGGATTCAAACACAGAGTTGGGGAGGATGTCAGCTTTCCAGCCCTCTCCTCTCTGAGATTTCCCCTGACAGTTTCTAGTCCCAGGGGGCCTTCCCTTCCTCTGGCAGGAAGCCAGAGCGTTCCATTGTCTTTCCTCTGTGGGCCTTTTTAGATGGCTCTCTGTGTCTGTTCTTGTAGGGGCTGTCTAGACCATCTCTAAGGTGATCTAGACAGTGCCAGACTCTAACAGAACCGGGCCAGTTCACACCTGACACCAGCCTCTCCTCACTGGTCACCTTGAAGTCTGTCTCATTTGACTTCTTTTTTTCGTGTCAGTGATTCACATTTTCCTTTCTTCACATATCTAGGAATCTTTAATTTATACCAGACACTATAGAAGACAGATGAAAAGGCTCTGGGTCCTCTTATCTTCCTTGGAAGAGTGCTGGTTCTTGTTTGGGTGCTTCAGTGCACACTGGCACCTGCTTAGTTCCGCCCAGCCCTGCAGGAAGCTCGTATGTTCCTGGGTTCCTTCTCCAGACTCTGTGGACTCCATCAGCCAGTCATGGGTGTAGTTAGGGTGGGTCTCAGCACATGCCTTGCTCTGGGCCCCCTGCTGCTCTATGGAAGCGCCTGGCACCACTGCCAGATCCCCAGTGGGTCAGTGCACTGCCGCTGGAGCCCCAGCTGCTCCCAAGAAGCCCTCCTAGGTCTTTGTCTGCACACTCAGCCTGGCCAGCCCAGACCCCATAAGGAGGCCCCTACAGGCTTCTTAGGCCCCCAGCACGCACACTGCCCTGCTCTGTGGATATAAGCCACCTCCGAGCCCCTGTCTGGTCTTGGCCCCCCCTGCTCCAGCAGCTAGTTTAGCCCAGACCTCATCCCCTAAGTCTCCATCTGGAAAATGTCCGCCAGCAGGTACACGGCTGACTGGGCTCATCCTATGAGATTTCTGCAGGGCCACAGTCTTGAGGCTCTTCTAGGTCCAGAATACAACTGCCTGGTATGCCATGGGCAGCCTTAGAGCTGTTTCTGGCAGGCGCTAGTCCAGCACGCCAAGTGAAAGTCATCTGTAGGTTCTAAATGCTGCCTACTTTCAAAACTATGGGAGGCAGCTTATGATAAAAACACTTCAGCTCAAAGGAATTACAAAAACAATGTTGCAAAATATATAACAAAGGAACATAGTTGTCTTAGAAACACGAAAGCCAGGCGGCTCAGCTTTGAGTAAATCTTACACAGAGGCTTATGAGAAAGAGCAACATTGTTTGGATTTACACATTTTTAGCCTTTGTCCGTTAGAAGGTGAATTTATTGTAAATTTCAATAGCCTCTTTTCATAGACTTAAAGGTTAAGAGCATTCTTCAGAGAGTTTCATGTTCTTACAACTCAAAAACAGTTCCTCTGGTTTAAAAAAAAACAATACTTCCAGCCTCTCCAAGTTCAGAGACTGCTGGGGCTGTTTGGGGATAATTTTTGTTTGGAATTACGCTCATGGCACCCGAGGACGCTGCTGCGCAGAGCACAGGTCCCCAGTTGTCTGGTAGGACCACGCACCCCCGGCTCCTGAGTGTCGGGGAACCAAGCATGGGTCTGGCTTGTGTCACCGGGAGCGGAGCTTTGGCCGTCCCGGGTGTGTGGCTCCGGAGCCCAGTCAGAGGCTGGCTCATTTGTAAACCTGTCTGAGTTGGGCTGTGTGCCCAACAGGATGTGCATGGTAGGAAATGGCTGTCTAGGGTCACTATTTATTGCCTGGAGATGAGGGAGAAATGGTTGCATCTGGGCTGAACCAGCCCTCCAGGGGCTGCTCCAGATCCCCGTACCTGGGGTCAGTCTGGCCCTCAAAAGACAGAAGTTGCAGGCAGGGGTAAGGGTCTTTCCAGCCTGGAACCTTCCCCGGCACCCTGAAGCTCTCCTCTCTGGACAGTCTACAGTATGTCGGGAGGTGGGGGGAGGCAAGGATTGCCCTTCATTTTCCCAGTCCCGTGTCATGCCAGGGAGACACCCTGGGGTTTCTCTGGAGCCTGCTGCAGGTGACCACACTGGCTTGCTGGGTGGTCTCCAGGTGGGCCTCCTGTGACAGCAGGTTGGCTTTAGTAGTGGAAAGATAGATAGTGTGGCTATAAGATCTGTCCCCAGCAGCTACAGCCTGCACATAGGAGGCAGGACAAGGGGTGGCCATCTTGAAATGCCCTGCAGTGCCCACTGTCCTGGCTTGGGGGCCCCAGAGTCTGCCCACCTCCAGGGCCTGTGTGGCCGAGGTGTACTTTCTTCTCTGGGGACCTGAGCCCCCATGCAGGGCTGGACTGCACTTTGGGAGGCGGGGCAGATGAGGGCACTTGGTGCCCTGGCCCAAGCTCGAGGGCAGCAGCTCAGGTTGGAGCCTCAGAGGACAGAGGGGCCCTCTGCACCTTCAGCAGCCAGGAAGGCCGGGGACAAACAGGAGGCAGTGGCTCAGACAGTATAGCAGTGATCTGGGGTCAGGAAATGAACTCCAAGCTGAAGGAGTATTTCTGGAGCAGTAGGGGTCTCTGAGGCCCCCACCTCATCAAACTCAGAGCAGACAAGGAGCCAGTAATTGTAGGGCACTCAGACAAGGGTAACACCCATTGAACTTCCTGCGATTAATTTTCCTGACAGCTTGTTTAAAAGGGGCCTGTCTAACGTATTAAAAATATCTACATTTGTGTAGGATCAGTGAGGAAACACTCAGAAAGCTCCTTGTGAGCACCCTGGCGGATATTCATGTTTTGAAAGTGACACCCTCTGTGCTTCTGCCTGTCGTGAAGGGCCATGGAGGGTCTCAGAGCACGCATACCGATCCCCCGGGGCTGCCTAACGATGTCCCATAGCCCGGCTGCTCCAAACAGCACTGTCCCTCTCACTGCCCAGGAGTCACAGGGCTGCTCTCCTTCCTGGCTCCGGGGAGGATCTGTCCCTCCAGCCGCTGGCTGCTCCCGGTGCTCCCTGGCTTGTGGCCACATCACTCCAGTCTCTGCCTTCATCACCACGCAGCTTCTCCCTGTGTGTTTGTGTGTCTTCCAAGGACTTCTGCCATCAGATCTAGGCCCACTTCAATCCAGGAAGCTCGCGTCTGGAGACCCTTCATCACATCTGCAGACACTTTTCAATAACGAGGTCACACTTCCCTGACTTTTGTAACTAATTAACCAAGTAGATGGGACATCCCTGTGGTCCACTCTCCTGATACCACTCTGGAGTTATCCCCTGGGGTCACCTTGTAGAAACCACAGTTAAAACCCAAGCCCAAGACTGGGAGGAGCTGGACGTCCCAGGAGGCTCCAGTGCCCAGGAGTCAGCAGAGGGAGCCGCCTTGTCCATTTGTCAGCATGTGAAACTTGTTTTCCCTCCCACCCTCGAGGGCTTGACACTGTGGGAGGGCAAAGTGGGGTAGAGGATGGCTGTCTGTGCAGAGAGCCTGGACGTGCCTGCCCCATTCCACATGGCCCAGGCAGGGGACTCTGGGGCAGGGAGCTGCTCACACACACCCTGGGCTTGTTCTGATTAACTAGGTTGGGGGTGGAGCAGGATGCCATTTCATGTCATTGCCTGAGGGCTGGGTGCCAGACACTCAGACTCGAGTGTGGCCTCAATCACACTTGGACTGCTCTGAGCACCGGTCAGCACATGCATGTCTGTGCAGGGCCAGCGCAGGGCCATCTGAGCCTGACCCCCCATCTGGGCTTCTGTGAAGACAGGAAAGTGCCTTGACTTATGAGCGTAGCAGGGAGGGCTTCCTGGAGGAGGGGGCCAGTCTACTTTGATGTGTGGGGAAGGGAGTACCCCCTGGGTCCCCAGATTCTCGCAGCATCTGAGCTCTGCTCCCACAGGAGGGAGCTGGCTTCCCAACCCATAGCCCAGCAAGCCCCAGGGCTGCCACCCCCACCAGCCTCCCAGTTCCCCAGCCCTGTGGTCCCACCTCACAAGGGGCAGAGCTGGGTTCTACCTACATTCCTCTGGTGGGTGACCCCCACAGGAATTCCAAGTTCCTATCTCCAGCCCCAGCTTTGCTCCAGTGGATTTTGCTCTTCAGTTCTAAAAATGGTGAAGCTCATTTATTAAGTACCCTCTCTGCAGAGAAGTTTCAATTTCCATAAAAATCGACACTGTCTATGGTTTTCTTTGCTCATTGGTCCCTGGACCCTTTCTCCACAGGGCCCAGTCATGTGCCCCTTGGGATAATGTGTGCACACTTGAGGGTTCCCTTTGTGAGAGTCTCGCTCAAAAACAGAAAGAAACAGACAGATGAGCCTGAAGGGCAGGCACCCTCACACAGAGGACATGATTCTAGATTTAGAGAAAATTGAGCAGATAGTCCAGCAGATAGTCCAGATGCCCCCTTATTGACATTGCAGTCTATTGTTAATGAATGAACCCATCTCGATACCTTTTTTTTTTCTTTGAGTCTCACTATGTCACCCTCAGTAGAGTGCTGTAGTGTCACAGCTCACAGCAACCTGAAACTCTTGGGCTTAAGTGAGTCTCTTGCCTTAGCCTCCCAAGTAGCTGGGACTACAGGGGCCCAGCACAACGCCCGGCTATTTTTTGGTTGCAGTTGTTCAGCTGGCCTGGGCCAGATTTGAACCCACCACCCTCGGTGTATGTGGCTGGTGCCGTAACCACCGTGCTCGGGGCGCCAAGCCATATTAATGAAAGTGCACAGTCTGTGTTACGCCTCACTCTTGGTGTGGTATGTTCTATGGTTTGGAGAAATGTGCCAGGCCTCCGTTACCACCACAGCTTTGAACATAGAAGTTCCTCTGCCCTAAACATCCCTGTGCTCCCCTGTCCCGCCCTCCCTCCCCACCAGCCCCTGGCAGCCACTGACCCTAATCTCTCTGTACTTGTGACTTCTCCAGAATGTCACACGGCTGGACAGCACACAGCCTTTGAGTGCTGTTTCTCAGCAACATGCATCTGAGGTTCCTCCACATCTTCTCACAGCTTGACGGCTCCAGGCAATACCCCGCTGTCGGGACACAACACAGCTTGTTTACTGTCCGCTCACCCACCAAAGGGCATCTTGGCTGCTCCCAGATTTTAGCAATTACACATAAAGATGACATAAACACGTGAAGTTTTATGTGATTTTTTTACTCCTTTGGGTAAATACAAAGCAGTGTGATCACCAGACTGTGTGGGAAGAGCCTGTTCAGCTTTATAAGAAACTGCCAGGTCCCCTCCCAAAGTAGCTGTGCTGCTTTGCGCTCCCTGTTCCCCACATCTCCGCCAGCACTGGGTGTTGTCAGGTTTTTGATTTTAGGGTTTGTACAGCCATTCTCACTTTACCTCGCTGGTCTGATTTCACTTCTCTGATGCCATGTGATGTAGAGCATCTTTTTACATTCTGCCTTGTTGTCTGTACACATGTGCATCTTCTTGGACGAGGGATCTGTTCAGATCTTCTGCCCATTTTTTGATCTGGCTGTTGGTTTGCCTTGTCATTGAGTTTTTTTATTTTATTTCATTGCTTATTTTTATTTCTTTCCTTTTTTTTTTTTTTTGAGACAGAGTCCCACCCTATGCCCCTGAGCAGAGTGCAGTGGCTTGGTAGGTCACCGCAACCTCAGACTCCAGCTTTTGGGCATCCAATTGCCTCAGCCTCCAGAAGCTGCTGGGATTACAGACACTCGCCGTGGTGCCCAGCCGGGTTTTTCCATTTTTTTCATGAGTTGAGGTCTCACTCTCGCTCAGGTGAGTCTCAAACTCCTGAGCTCAAGCGCTTCTCCCTCCTCAGCCTCCCACAGTGCTGGGATTACAGGCGTGAGCCACCACGCCCGGCCTTATCATTAAGTTTTAAGAATTGTCCGTGTATTTTGGATGGAACCCTCTATCAGATGCGTGCTTTGCAAATATTTTCTCCAGGCTGTGGCTTATCTTCTTATGTTTTTAACAGTGCCCTTTGCAGAGTAAATTTTAATTTTAATAAGGTCTAGCTTACCAGTTTTTTCTTTCATGGATCATGATTTTGATATATCTAAAAACTCACTGGCGAATCTAAAACTCACCTAGATTGTTCCCTGTTGTTACCTAGAAGTTTTTTTGTCTTGCACTTTATATTTTGGTCTGTGATCCAATTTGAGTTAAATATGTTGAAAAATGTCTGGCAGTTTTGTTTGCAGGCGGACGTCCAGTTGTTCCAGCACCACTTGCTGGAAAGGCTGTCTTCTCTCCAGCAGCAGCTCTGCCCTTTGTCCAGGGGCAGCTGATGACACTTGTGCTGCCCTTTCAGCCTCTCTATTCCCTCCCGTCAATCTCTCTGTCTGCTCTTCAGCCAAGACCGTGCTGTCTTGATCACTGTGACTTCATAATAAGTCTTGAAGTCAGATAGTGTCAGTCCTTGGACCTAGTTTTTCTGCATGTAACCTTTAGAATCACTTTGTTGATATCCACAAAATAGCTTGTGGGGTTTTGATTGGGTTTGAGGTGACTCTAGTTCAGATTGAGAAGAACTGACATCTTAGAGCCATACTCTTTCTCTCCGTGAGCCTGGAGCATCTGTTCATTTCTTTAGATCTTCCTGGATTTTTTTTAAATTAGAGTTTTGACGTTTTCTTGATGTAGATCCTGAACATATTTTGCTAGACTTACACCTAAAGTATTTCATCTTTTTGCTAATATTAAGTCCATTGTATTATATTTTTAATTTCAAATTTTAATTGTTTATTGCTGGTGTAGAGGAAAGCGATTGGCTTTTGTGTATTAATCTTGCATCCTGCCGCCTTGCAGTAACCACTTTATTAGTTCCAGGAGTTTGTTCTGTCTTTGGTATTTTCTACGCAGACAACCAGATCATCATCTATAAAGAGAGTTTTCTTTCTTCCTTCCCAATCTGCATACTTTTAATTTTTTTTCTTGTCTTACTAACCTGGAACTTAAAACTAAGTAGGAGGCACGAGAGAGGACCTCCTTCTTTCTTTCTGATTTTAAGAGGGAAGCCTCGAACAACTCTCGATCAAGAGGGCCTGAGAGCTGTCTCCACCCCAGCCCACCCTGGTCTGGGCCTTTCTCATCCAACTTCCCTCCATCCGACTTCTCCCGACCTCTCTGCCCCGGCCTGCAGCCTTTGGGCTCAGGGCACACACAGCAGAGTGGCCAGGCTGAGTACATTGCTGGTCCCTGGATGAAAGGGGTCTCAGGCAGTTTGAAGCTTTCAAGTCTTGGAACTTTGTCCCATGAGATGCCACCACTTGGTGGAAGTTGCCACATCTCTCTCGTCTTGTCTTGTCACAGAGGCACACAGCAAGCCAAGCCTGCATCCAAGCAGGAAGCATCATGAATATTCATATCAGCATCGGACTTGCAAATTCCCAGTGATTTAAATGTCATAAGCTGTGCGTGGAAACTGTGGGGAGAAGATCTGTCGGGCACCCTGCATCTTGATCACCTCCTAAGAGAGAAGTGGGCATCCTCCCTGCCTGCCCCTGGAGCCTCAAATCACAGCCCTGGACAGGGCAAGGTCAGCCCTGATTAAAGGGATGGCACCTCCATCCTGCCTGAAGCAACTGGTTGATGCCATAAGCTGTGCTCCTTGCGGGGGGGCAAATGGGCATTTGGGGGACATTTGTGTTTCCCCCGGGCAGGGAGGGAGCCATGCTGGTGAATCCAGGGTGGAAGTTCCACATTCTGTCTCAGCTTTCCCAGAACTCAGCCCACCTGCCGGGCACAGGGGCCTGGGCTGACCTCCCACAGTCCCCTGCCCCTCTGCCAATTCCCAAAGTGATTGACTCAGGGCTGTGTCACTTGCCAATACTGAGGGGCCAGTGGTTGGCTTTTGAGGGGAGGGGGAGGGAGAGAGACATAAAGTGGGCAGAGACTGAGGAGGGGCAAAGATGAGGGAGAGACAGAGTGAGGAGCAGGGAGGGGAGGACACCAGCCCGGGGGTAGGCAGCACTGGGAGGACACAGGGGCCTCTGCCATAAAGGGTGATGTAAACTGAAGGGCAAGGCCAGCCCCTCCTCCCGCTCGAGCAGTTCCTAGCTCTGTGCAAGGCTCCTCCCCTCCCTCAGCGCTCAGGGACCACCTGACCTTCTGGGGCCTTGGCAGAGGGGCAGGGGACTGTGGGAGGTCAGCCCAGGCCCCTGTGCCCGGCAGGTGGGCTGAGTTCTGGCTGCTCCATTCACGGTTATATAAATGGGGCTACGGCACTGGGGCAGGACGATGGCCTCCTTTGCTTTCCTCCGAGCTGGGTGGCATTTTGGCTAGACTGCCCCTCTTCCCACAAAACCCCCAGCACTGAGCCTGGACATACTGTGAGGCTAACAAATGAAGCAATTATCTCTTTGTGACAAATGCTATGAGGAGGGAGACTGAATTCCTCTGTGGGTGGGGAAGGATATAGGGTCAGGGTCAGGTTTGGGGTGGCCAGTGGGGAAGAATCTCCTCCCCTTGCTTGTGAGGCAAGCCCACTTCCTAGGGCTGGAACGAAGGTGCAGAGGAGTCAGAGAACAGAACCCCAGCCTGCGAGGTGGGGAGGGCGTGGCAGCTGCAGGGAACAGGGCTCTAGCTGTGGTCACTGGTTTAGAGTTTTCTTCGAGAGAGTCTGGTCTGAATCCCAAATTTGGCATCTGTATCAAGGGGACTGTGTGTTGTCCAGGCAGGGTGTCCTCCTGGACATCCACTGCTAGCCTCTGCTGAGTAACTAAACAGCCTAAATTTCCAGGCCTAACACAGTAACTATGGTACTGACTTGCTTGCGATTCTCTGAATGGCAATTGGGGCCAGTTCAAATGGTCTCGTCAAGGTCAGTCCAGTGGCTTTGGTCATCTGGTGGCTCCATGGGGTCTGGCTTGGCCTCTCCCTCTGGGAGGACAACAGGGCTCCTCACACTGAGTGACCTTGGCCCCCAAGCTGGAGAGCTGTTGTTTGGGGTTGGCATGCTTGATGCTTCCAGCTGGGAGTAGGTGACTGACTCCACCTCTTTCGTGAACAGCCAGAGCACACAGTGGAGGGCATGAATCCAGCACAGGAGATGCCTGGCTCTTTCGGGACCATCTTGCACTGGCCACAGGGCTGACAGGGTGACAGGACAGTCTTGGGCAGTTCTTGCTTGACCAGTGGCCTCAAGGCCATGTCAGAAAGTATCTATAGTCTGAGATGACAGCTGTGGCCCAGGCCCTCGTGACAACACAGGCCCTAGTGACCATGAGGTCATAGGCATCGCAGTGCTGGGGTAAGCCAGACTGCCATTTGGTGGCATGTGAGCACCACGGGGCATCGGGTCCAGGTATATAGCCTGAATCACACGTGAGTCTCAGAGATCATGTGTGTCCCTGCCCAAGGGGAACCTTGATGTCTGTCAGTAATGGGTACCCTCTGGCCCCAGGCCCCGGCGGTGCTGGGATATCCCCTATAGCCTCAGTGGTCTGGGGAGCTTGTCTCACTGTGGAGGACAGCAGACTGGCCGACAGATGCAGGGCACACGGGTGCTGACCATCTGCCAGCACGTCAGGCGCATCCAGCCACAGCTCCTTCCCAAGCCCAAAGAGGCAGACTGAGGTCCGAGTGGCTATTTCAAAACTGTCAGAGGAAATGCACCTTGCTGTGTAGGGCAGGGTCAGTAGCCCAAGTGACCTGACTGAGCCCAAGGTCATAGTGAGCACACAGTCAGAATGTGGGGTGGGGGTGCCCCAGCACCTCAGGCAGTCTGTGGAGTCCAGGCCCGTCCTCTCGTGTCCAGGCTTGGTGGGAGGACACTCGGGAAGGCTGCGCTGTGCTGCCACCTGAGCCTCACTGAGGGGAACACACACCGCTTCACAGATGCCTCTTCAGTACACGACCAGGCTTCACGGCAGAAATGTGGCAGCTGCCAAGGAGCCCACAGGAGAGGACGGGCTGATGAGCCATGAGTGAAACCACAGGGAACTCTCAGCAACACCTGCAAGGCTCACACCTGGCTCCCAGGAGGGGGCTCCCCAGGGCCACTCACCCCCTCTGGCTCTCAGAATGGCAGCAGCTCTCTAGATAACTTGGGCCTTGTCCATGCCCATGGGGGGTGGTCCCTGTGTACAGCCTCCCTCCTCCTGGTGGGCCAGTGGGGCCAAGGGCTCCTCCAGGCTCATGCTAGTCCTCATGGGCAGCTACAGCCTCAGGCTGTCCTTGGACAGTGATGGGGTCACAGGGTCAGGACCAGAGATATCAGGGCAGACCAGCCCATGCCCCTCACTCACCGGGAGTAAACAGGCCTAGTGTGAGAGAGGTTGTGCTCAGGGTCACCGGCCTGCCCCATCCCTCACTTGGGTTTCTAGAAACAGAAGAGACCCAGGGCTTCCACTGTCCACAGGGATGGGTCTCATGCATCCTCCCGCACCATGCCCTCCTAAGACAGAGAGACCTGTTCACCATCATGGGGCTGCATAGCTCTGAAGGACGTGCTCTTCATCACAGCCATCCCACTGGGGTAGAGGCTGCTGTCTGTAGAAGCACAGTCCCCTCACTGAGCACTGAGCATCCCCAGACCAGGAGTTAAGAGTGTCCCCCCCACCCACCCAAGGGGCTGGCCAAGGTGGGAAGAAGGGAGAGTAGAGCACCAGCTGAGACAGGGCGAGCTCCTCCCACCTGGGGCCTCGGGGACGTGAGTGGGTGCCCCAGCTTCCTCTTCATGCTGGCCACTCCTGAAGCCTCATCCGGTGGGTGAGCACATGCGCCTCTCTGTCCACCATAATCAGATTCACCTAAGGCGGGGGCGGAACACTAATTCTATTGAAATGTGCCGAGGTGCTGTGTGGTGCCAGATGTCCATGGGGAAGCTCAGTACCCACCTTTGCCAGTGGATGGTAATTAGACATGGGGAGGGACAGGATATTCACCAAACTGCCCACATAATTACATGGCAAGAAAACACTGGAAAATTGCAGGGCTGGAGACAGCTGCCAGCATTAAGAATTGAACCCAGGTGCCAGCTCTGTGCAGGAGGCTGGGCGAGGTCAGCACTTTTCTAAACATGCTTCTGAATTGTAAGCTAAGTCCTGCTTGGGACGGGGGACCCCAACAGCACCGCCTATCCCCAGCCTGCAGCCTTATCTCCCGGGACCCAGCAGAGGGCTTTGTATGAAACCCACTGAAAGCCCACTGCCAGTGTTCCCACAATCCATAGAGCACAGCTGCTTGGATGGCCTGTGTCACGGGCACAGGCTAAGGTTCCAATGCACCCTGTGCTCAGTTGGCCCCATTTCTAATCCTTCAGAGTCAAGTTAATGCCCTGCATTTTAGAAAGATGCAAACAAAAGGCTTAGCAAGCCTAATTAAATTGGCTCATGTTTTAGGTGCGTGAGCAGCAGTCTGTACCTATAGACCCCAGACGGACTTTCCTACAAAGAAAAGGGGCTCCAGCCCAGGGTAGTCCCCATGTGGGTCTATTCTCCATGTCTGAGATATGCCGGGTAGGAGGCCACTAAGGCTCCTTCCTGCCGCTTTGCTCTGGCACAGGTAGGGATTGAGCCTCAGGCTGGAACCCCACACACCAGCTCACCACCTGTGCTGCACCGCCTGCCCTCACCAGGGACCTCTAAGCTCCATTTGTTGCCGCTTAGCAGATGCCTAGTGACTTGAACATTCTAATGAGCCTTCAGGTGGAGAATATTTGAGAACACAGCAAACAAACGTCTAGCCCACCACCCCCAGTGGTGTGCTGCCACCTGCAGATGACTGTACGTCACTTTTGAGGTGCCCCAAAGCAACTGGCATCCCAGCCACTGCCCTCGGTGGTTAACAGCACCCCACCAACAGTCACCGGGGGCTCAGGGCAAGGCCAGACCCTGCCCCTGCCCCACTATATGGAGCGAGGGGGCCTTTCTCATGGGCTTCAGACCTGGGGTATCTGTCCTGGAGGGTGCTTGCCTAGCACGGTGGGGGGAGGGGGATGTTGGAAAGGTCATTTCCTAATCTGATTGAGACCCTCTGGGCTGACCTCATGGTCTCCTAGCAGCCATGCTGGTGCCAGTCCTGCCACACAGCCGGTGCAAACAGGATGTGGCTCCTGGAGGCTTCTGCTCTGCCAAGTCCTCGGTCACACAGCGGCCTCTATGGCTCCAGCAGTCAGGAGAGAGGTTCCAACTGCCTCGTCCAGGACTGCTGGCTGCACCACCAAGGAGAGGGTAGCACCTCCCGCCAAAGTTACAGGTACACCTGCCCACCTTGGAGGAGTGGTCCTGGTGAGGCTCTGACCCCAGCTGGTTTGGGGTCCCCCTGCCCCAGCTGACGTTCCTGCTGGACAATGAGCTTGGTCCAGGAGGGCGGCTGGTACTGTCCGTGGTGCTGAACTCCCTGGGGTTCTGACATTCTCTTGATGCTGAGGCCGTTAACTCCGCCTGGCCCTCCCAAAAATTCCAAACCAGAATTTCCCCTGCGGAGACCAGGTGGAAGAGAAGAGCTAAAGTAAGGCAGGAGATGGAGATAAGCCGAAGCTGCAGGGGAGGCTCAGCCCCCGAGAGCTCACCAAGTACATGACCCTTACACTATATGCCCTCAAACCTCTAGTCACCTACAGAAAGTGTCCCCTTGGGAGCAGGTGAGGCACTGCCTGCCAAAGCTCCAGCCTTGCCTGTGGTGGTCCACACACAAGAGATGCTCCTTCAGCTGCTCTGTTCTCCATGTGAAGAACAGCCATGGCATGAATGTGAGTACTCAGACTGTGGGGTCAGATCCTGGGTTTCTCCTGTAAATGGGGTAACAGTAGTTCCTTCCTCCCAGACTTGATGTGGTTGTCGCTGTGCTGACATGCAGAGCAGGTGTCTGGCTCCTGCAAAAGGTGTAATGTCAGCTGGAAGGTGGAAGTTAGAGAGATTCAAAATACTAATTTTCATATAAAGCTAAAGAGCTCCTAGAGCTCTCTGACAGTGGGATGGACTGCTTTGTGATGACCAGAGCTTGTTGCTCTGTCAATCTCATCCCCCTTCCCTTCATGAACCCTCTGAGTCAAATGCCCCAACCTCTCCCTGGTTGTCCACTCATAGGCCCAGAAATGTGGGCAGTTATAAGAGAAGGCGAGGTCCAGAGTTCATCACCCCTCCCCAGGCATCTGCTGGGCTTCCTGTCCGGCCAAGTCTGTGGTCACTGCCACCCAGCACTGACCTGTCTTGTATCCAGGCTTAATCCACTGTGGGTTGTGTGTCCCACTGCCTTGGCTTCCAGATCACAGCAGCATCCAGAGTCATCTCCACAGGTGCCTGGGAGGGGCAGCCAAGCACAGAGATGGGACTAAGGGATGGCACAATTCACCCACAGCTCTTCCCTGGTTCCAGGACAGTGAGGTGGTCTCGGGGGCACCCATCACGAGCACAGGACAGTGAGGTGGTCTTGGGGGCACCCATCACGAGCACAGGACAGTGAGGTGGTCTCGGGGGCACCCATCACGAGCACAGGACAGTGAGGTGGTCTCAGGGACACCCACCACAAGCACAGGACAGTGAGATGGTCTTGGGGGCACCCATCACGAGCACAGGACATGTCCACAGGATAGTAAGGTAGTCTTGGGGGCACCCATCATGAGCATAGGACAGTGAGGTGGTCTCGGGGACACCCATCACAAGCA
>CAUYQV010010229.1:0-13582 GCA_963574575.1 Galagoides demidoff
GTCTGAACTAGGATGGGGCAGTGGGACAGGGAAGGAAGAGGGAGGTGGGGACATTTGTCAAGGAAGAGGCAGCAGGTCTTGGTAAGGGATGGGATGTGGCAAGGAGTGAGAAGGAGCTTTTCAGCCTGGATGACCAGAGTACTAGGAAGGAAGGGCTGGTTTGGGTGGGAAACATGTCGAATTTGGCCTTGAATGCATTGAGTTTGTGCTGCCTCTGGGAGGGCAGATTGGAGAAATCTGTCAGGCAGCTGGAAATGTGGCCTGCAGCTGGCTGGGACATGCTGTTCCTCTCTGCTCCGCGCGAGTAAACCCGAAGTAAAGGGTACTGAAGCGTGAGGAGCCCCCTGCTCTCTGAGGAGGTCAGATGATCAGAATTTATGTAAATGTAGCCACAGTCACAGATGCCCAGTGAGCGGAATGTGTCAAGAGTGCACCAGAGGCAAAAATGGCACAAGGATCTTTCTAAGAAGCACATCTGAGCATGTGACGCTGCCACCCTCCTCCAGGGGCTGGGCCCCCATTCCCCTCGGGATGCAGCCCAGCTCTGTCACTTGCCTACTTGAGGCCTGAAGAGCATCTTGTACTATTCTCTCCCCATTGTCACTTAGCGTGAACAGCACAGAGTGTCCCTTGTCACTCCTGCCGTTTGGCACCTGCCACTTCCCTTCTCTGGAGCCTCCTCTCTGCCCCATCTCTCCAGCCTTTCAACTGCTCAGCCTTTCATAGCTGGTAGGACTCTGGCTCAACTGTGTCTCTTGATAGTTCATTCCCCGAGGACAAGAGCTGCCTCCTGGGTATCTCTGTGGGATTTTAGCTTCTCTCGTGGAACTGGGCACAGGAGGTGCAAGAATAGGGGGTGGGTGAATGAATGAATGGATAGAGAGAGAGAGATGAAATATTGTCAAAGTCTAGTCCTTTGGGGGAGGTAAAGATCATTTTTCTCAAGTTCTGACTTTGGTTTTCATTGGAGGAAGCATTGTTGCTGCCGGGGAATGCTCAGAGACCTTGAGGTGGTCTCTGCGCTGCCTTGCCATTGCTGCCCATAACAACGTCCTGTCCCACCGAGGTATCAGGGTAATTAGCTCAATGACAAGATGCTCGTGGCCACCACATTGTGGGCAAGATTGGGGAGCGCCAGGATGTTTCCAGAAGGAAGCTCGTGACTTGTTAAGCCAAGTGGGAGCCTGCATACTGTCCTCTAAGAAGTGTCTGAGAGACCGGGGTCAGTTCACTCTGACTATCCCAGGGCACCCGAGGCGGGCCAGGGAGGCAGCAGATGTGGTCGAGATTGACCTTGAGCTTTGTTTCTTTGCCTGACTTGAGCCACACGTTGGCTCTCTGACCTCAGTAAGAGAGTGTCTTAGTCTATTTGGGCTGCTCTGATGAAAACACAATAGCTTGGGTGGCTTCTAAACAGCAGGAATTTATTTCTCATAGTTCTAGAGGCTGGAAAGTCCAAGATCAAGGCACCGGCAGATTCTGTGTCTGGGGAGGGTCTGCTTCATTGATGGCTGTCCTCTTCCTGTCACTTCACATGGTGGAGGGGAAGAGGGATCTCACTGGGGGCTCTTTATAAGGGATGGTAGTCCCCTTCATGACAGCGCTGCCCTTGTGACCTAATCATCTCCCAAAGGCCTCGCCTTGGGGTTGATATTTCAACATACAAATTTGAGGAGAACATAAACATTGAGTCCATTGCAGACTATGTGGCCATCCTTAGACTTTAAGATGAGTGAGTCCTTGAGTCTGTGGCTAAGCCATTACCGTAGCATTCTGCCTAAGGAACAACTGTTTACTGACTTTTATTGAGTACCTACATTTGCTGGGCACTGGGCTAAGTCAACACTTCCACCTGGATTATTCTATTGCTTACTCATGGCAGCTTCTATTGATTTACCCGTTTTACAATTAGGGAAACCCAGGCAAAGAGAGGTGGTTAACGTGGCCAAGGTCACAAATCTGGTAAGTGCAAAATAAAGCCCGAAGTATCAGCTACTATGCTAAATAATTTTCTGAGCCTGAAACTCGGAACTTTTCACACTGGGCCTGGGAATGATGCTGCCTGCCTTGGAAAAAGAAATTTAGTCATGATTTTACAGTTGCTGGACGGTGTGCTGTGTTAACAAACCGAGGAGCACTATGATGGGAAATCTCTGGTTGGTGGGTTTGGATTTTAAGTGGTCTCAGAAGTCTACATTTCTGTCTGGACCTTTCCCTCCATGGTTCACATTGGGTGATTCTGTTGGCTTCGGTTGGATAAGCAAAATCCGTAATGAGAAATATTAGTGTTTCCAGATCTTTATCTAAATCATAACATTTGGTACAGTGGCATTCATTTACATATCAAAGTTATTGAGAGTGAAATGATAAATAACTCATGAAGGCAAAAATGGCTAAAGATAGCAGAATAATAAGATCTGATGCTGCCTGTATTTAAATTCAGAAGCCAATATTTCCATTCCGAGAACCGTTGAAATCAAATATGTGTTTCTGCTTCCAAGTCAAAAAATCGGAACCAAAAAATACCTTTTCTTTCTGAGATTTTGCTGGTTCCCTCGGAACTCTTTAAAATTGTCAAAGGGAAGTGCAGAACTGCTTAGTTAACAGACAGCTTTCACTTTGACTCTGCTGGGTACTTTATTTTCTACTTAAGCGATGATGTTTCAAATCTTGTTTAATCTTTTGATTGATTTAGCAAGCCCCTGAGCTGCAATCTGCTGTTTCTGGCCTTATCTTTACATTGTTCTTGATTTCAGATTGCTCTGATTGTTCTGGCAAGATTCATCTAGGTCCCTTTGAATTAGAATGTGGTCCTATTTTTGTGACCTCTTAAAAGCGTCACACTTAGCTTAGGTGTCGGTGCAGATTCTAAATTGCCTCACCACACCCTGCCTCACACCTTCACCCCCCATCCTCAAGATAAGTTTTAATCAGTTTATTATCAATGTCTGTTTACATGCCAAAGTGCTAGACTTCTCAGCTAGGGCATGTCTCTCTTTCTGGGGCCTCCGGTGAGGGGTGCTGCGTGTTAGTGACATGTGCAAACTAAAATAATTTAGTTCTTTTTGAGAGATGTAAACAGATGATTTCATGCACCTGATTTTATGTTAATGGGAAAAAACAGAGTTCAATAAATGCTTCTCATATGTTTTCGTGTGATGGCCAACAAAGTAGAAAAGGCAGCTCCCGGGGACAATAAGAGCGACAGGGATGTCAAGTTCAAAGGGCAGCTGAGCGTGAAACAGGCAAGCAAAGAGAGAAATACCAATAAAGAAGCCAGAACAGACAGCCACGAGGTGGGGATAGGACTGAGAGCTGGAGGATTTAGTAAGTTTCTGTTGATGTTGAGGTGAAAGGGCCCATATTAATGATTCTTTCCTTGGGTTTGGGGCATCAGAATAAACTACCATGTGCTATTACTGTGTTTCCCATGCTGATAGAATCTCCTGCAGTTTTAAGTAGAACAACCTTCCTTCATTGGGTATAGCCATTCTGCTTTGTTCTCCAATGTATTGGAGAATAAAAGTTTTATTTCCCACGTAAAGATTACACTCAGGGGGAGGAGTGACCTGTGTTTTTTAATTCTTAAAAAGATGTTTATTTTGCATTTCTGTTTTAAAAATGTATCCTCTTGCTTAATGTCAAAAATCAGAAATATGTAGAATTGGTAAACATAGGAACCATATGTAATAAAATAAGAAAAACCATTGACTCACACTATGGAATATTTCCATCCTTTCTTTTTCATATAGAATTGTAGGTTCTGTTTTTTTAATTTTAATGTCCAACTGTACGTTAAATTTCTTACTCTCCTTTTAACATTTCCCACATTAGCATATATTTTATAATTGACTATTCCATTCTATATATGTATTAACTTATTTAAATATTTCCCTTTTGTAGGGCTTGTAGGTTGTTCATTGTTTTTGCAGGTTTTTTTTGGCTGGGGCTGGGTTTGAACCCACTACCTCTGGTATATGGGGCCGGTGCCCTACTCCTCTGAGCCACAGGCACCACCAGGTTCTTCATTGTTTTTTGCTGTTAGAAGAAACTTGTAAGAAAAATCTTTGGGATTTAATCTCTGTGCATTACTGTGTTATTTCCTGTGGTTATTTCCTGCTAATAATATAAAAATATTATCAAAAATATGTCTTTTAAATATATTTAAAGTGCTTGCTGGACTGTTCATATTGTGTTCCCATTCCTTTATTCCTTTACCAGCATGTGAGCTCTCTCGGCATTGCAGGTTCAGAGCTGGACAGCTGGGAATTCCGTGAGGAGCAAAATGGATAGAGGATCTGCTCTCTGCAACATACACTTAGTGGGGGAAACAAATAGTGGATAAGTAAACCAATAATTAGCACAGAAATGAAGGCCAATTCCCCTACCTCTGCCAATCATAAATCTAGATAAGCAGGGAGTTATAATATGTGATAATAAGAGGCTCGGCCAGTGTACCTGCTCTGGGAAGAGGATATTAAAGCTGAGAGCTGGAGGATGGAAAAGGAGCTCTGAAAAGAATGGTGGAAGAACACTCCAGGTCAAGGGAAGCATGTGCAAAGGCCCTGAGGTGCGACAGAGCTTGGAATTGTAAGGACTGTGTGGCCAGAGCACAGGGAATAAAAAGAAAGAAGGAGAAAGAAGGGCTGGAGAGTGGGCATGAGCCCATCACCCTTACCACAGGACTCTGTGGGTCATTTTAGTGGGGAGTTTAGCTTTTTGTGGTGAGAGCAGTAAGAAGCCAATGGAGGGAGAGCCAGGATTTAACTCATGTTTTAAAGAAGAGCCCCCAGCTGCTGTGTGCAGGGTGGTTGTGAATATCAGGAAGAATAAAGCGGTGGGCTCGGCGCCTGTGGTTCAAGTGGCTAAGGTGCCAGCCACATATACCTAAGGTGATGGGTTCGAATCCAGCCCAGGCTCGCCAAAAACAACAATGACGGCTGCAACCAAAACAATAGCCAGGCCTTGTGGCAGGCACCTGTGGTCCCAACTACTTGGGAGGCTGAGGCAGGAGACTCGCTTTTGCCCAGCAGTTGGAGGTTGCTGTGAGCTATGATGCCATGGCACTGTATCCAGGGGGACAGCTTGAGGCTCTGTCTCAAAAAAAAGAAAAAAAAAAGAATACAGTGGTGAAGGCATCTGAACGGCCATTCATGTGCTGGAGGGCTGCTCTGAGGACTGTTGGCCTCAACTACTAAAGGCACTTAGGCAGCCTTGGATCTCACTTTCAGAGAGGAAGGTGTGCGTAGTTCATATACAGGGCCAAATTCTCACCTAAGTTATTTCATCATCATCATTTAAAATGTAATTGGGGATTCTATTGCCTCTAAAATATTTCAGCCTTGGATCTGAAGTACCGTGAAATGAATTAAATATTTCAAGATAGCATTTTATTCTGTTATTGATATGATAAAAATAGTGCATGCCTAATATATGAGCAAACAGCAAGAGACCAGCGTGAGTAGATGTTATCAGGCCATTCTTCTGATGATGCATGTCTAGGCTCTTTCCTCTGTTATGGAAGACGAGGCTCTTCATACACATTTAACTATTTGCTGTGGATATATTCCATTAAAAGGTATGCCTCTAAAACCTTACTTTACCAAGTTAAACTCCAGCACTGTTGTTTACTAAACTCCCCCATCGTGGATGCCCGGAGGTGTTCATTTCCTGACATCTTTGTCAACCCAGGATATTAATTTGTCTTTTTAAGTTTTGCCTGTCTGTTGGGTGCCAGCCTGTTAATTGGCATTTTTTTGATTATTTGTTAATTAACCTTTACTTATAAGAAGTTACTTTGTTTTGTTCACTGCTATACCCTCAGGATCCAGCATAGGGCCATTTAATGCTTGTTGATCGAATGAATGAAGACATGAGTATATTTATTGACCTTTCGTTTGTGAATTAGTAGATATCCTTCATCCACTGTTGGAGTGATTGTCTCTCTCTCTCTCGGTAAGTTTCAGTAGCTCTTTATAGATTATAGGTAAAAACCTCTTGTTTGAAGCTTCAAAGATATTTTCTTCGTAATTTTTCTCTACATCTTGTTATTAAAAAAATTTTTTTTTTGCAATACAAGCTTTTGAAAACTTTTATGAAGTATTTCAACCATTATCTTTATGGTTTTTGGTTTGGGATTAGAGTCAAAAAAGGCTCCCCCAGCCCAATATAATTTTTTTGTGTAAATTAACCCATGTTTTTATTTTCTATTAATAAATTTAGTAATGAATTATTGTTGCATCCCCAGAATGAAAGTCACTTTTTGTTGTTGTTGTTGAGACAGAGTCTCACTGTGTTGCCCAGGCTTGAGTGCCATGGTGTCAGCCCAGCTCATAGCAACCTCGAACTCCTGGGCTCAAGCAATCCTCCTGCCTCAGTTCAGTAGCTATTGGAATTATAGGCACCTGCCACAATGCCAGCTAATTTTTAAAATTTTTTAGTATGTCTCTCACTTGTTCAGGCTGGTCTTGAACTCCTGAGCTCAGGTGACCCACCCACCTCTGCTCCTAGGATTATAGGCATGAGCTACTGTGCCCAGCTGAAATTCACTTTTATATTGTATGACCAATTATTGAACAAAGTATTGGATTCTTTCTCTTAGAAATGTTAATTTGGACTTTTGAATGTATGTACGTAATCTGTAGATCTTTCATGTACTCTTAAAGAATTGTTAAGTTTTCCTGGTAGTGCCTGTAGCTCAGTGAGTAGGACACCGGCCACTTAAACTGAGGCTGGCAGGTTTGAACCCGGCCTGGGCCTGCTAAACAACAATAACAACTGCAACCAAAAAAACAAATAATAGTTGGGTGTTGTGTTGGGCACCTGTAGGCCCAGCTACTTGGGCAGCTGAGGCAAGAGAATCACTTAAGCGCAAGAGTTTGAGGTTGCTGTGAACTGTGACACCAGAGCACTCTACCCAGGGCAACAGCTTGACACTCTGTCTCAAAAAAAAAAAAAAGAAAAAACTATGGGCTGTGCCTATGGCTCAAGGAGTAGGGTGCTGGCCTCATCTACCAGGGGTGGCAGGTTGAAGCTCAGCCCTGGCCAAAACTGCAAAAAAAAAGGAATTGTTAAATTTTCCTCTTTAGATCTAAAACCATGCTTTCCACACTTGCCCATAAATCCCCTGGGGAGCTTGTTAAAGTGCAGGTGGCCACTCAGTAGGTGTGGGTGTAGGGGTAGGGTAGGGTGAGGCTGCCGTTCCAGCCAGCAGTCGGGTGATGCCCCATATTGCTGGCAGGCACATGGACCACGTTTTGAGCAGCAAGAGAGTCAAAATATAACATGAAAACTGCCAGACGATGCTTGGGTTCAGTGTTCTTTTGAGAATTATGTGTGTGTGTATATATATATATACACACACATATACAAGTAATTATATATACATATAATTTATACATACATATAAATATGTACATAGAATGTTATTCAAGTTCTCAAATTTGTTGGCAAAGTATTTTCTAATGACTGAGTCTTTGAACTTTTCTCAGTAACTGTGTCTCCTTCTTGCTACTTTTGCTTATGTGTTTATGCTGGTTTCTGTTTGATTAGGTTAAATGTTGGTTTATACAGCTTGTTGTCTTTTTCTCGGAGAAGCAGATTTTAGACTTATTTATTCATTCTTCTGTTTCTCTGCTTTCTCATGAATTGATTTCTGCTTTCTTCCATAGTAAGTTTGTCTTCCTGCTTTACACGGTTCTTTATTTGCTAGGGTCTTAAGTTGATCTCTTAAATAATTGACTTATTTCATTTCTTACTCAGTTATTAAAGTATTTAAGGCTCTGAAATTTACTTTTAGTATACGTTGGCCACTTTCCATGTATTTTGATGTGTGTGGCTTTGGTTATTCTAGACTCTAAAATTCTGTAATTGCTATTTTGGTTTTATTTTTGACCCCCAAATTATTTCCAAGCTGTTGGGATAATTATTTTGTTCTACTTTTTGAAATTAATTTCTGGCTTCTCGTAGGGTGCGTGGAGAATGTAATCTATATTATTAATTTCTTTTTTGAAAATGTAATGGGATTTTCTTGGTTGTTTAACACTGTTGCTTCTATAACTATGTAGTGGGCATTAGGAAAAGAACAAGATTCTTTATTTGCAGTGTACAAAGTGTGTAAAGTAAAGCTTTTACGTGGACTTTAATGGTATCTATCAATCCCCGACTTTAGTGCCTAAATATCTTTTCAGTTAGTCACTGCTGCTATTTTCATTTCGTTCTCCCCACCTTGTATTTTTAACATTTTTTTTTTCTTTAGAATGTTTGACGCCATGTAACTCAGACCATGGATGCTTTGGCAGTAATACCTTTATTGTGTGCTGGGCCATTTATCAATGTGAAAGTGACCTTCTATAGTAAAATTTTAACACTGTTCTACTCACTGAATCAAACTTAATCATCTATAAAAAGAGGAAGCTCTGTTTTTACTTTCTTTGAATTGTTTCTTACCTATTTTCGTCTTTAAAAAAAAAACATTTTTGAGTTACAATTTCAGTCTCATTCCTGGCAAACATCGCATACTTATTGGTTTTGGGTTCATTTTGAGGACATTTCGCTACGGAGTTAATCCTATAGGTGCTTTTAGTTTTAATTGATAGCTTTGCCTTCAAATCTTTTGACTTTAATTCTTTGTTACAAGTATTTATCTTTTCTACAGTAGAAAAGCAGTAGTCTACTTTTGTTTCTAACTAGAGGAATTTTTAAAAAATTATTTTTAAGATAATAAAGTTTTATGATTTACACATTCTGTTAAGTATACTTATCAGCATTATTTAGACTCAATTCTGTTTTTGAATTTCATCAAGAATTTAAAATAGCTTTCTATTACTGCTTACTCACTTTGGACATCTACATTTTGATTGAGATTTTGGGTATTTAGAGCATGGCTCCAAGTTGTTTGTTCAGTAGTGATGCGTTAGCATCAGCCTTCATGTATGTGGGGCGTCCAGTATCCCAGTTCCCTGAACCCAGTTAACCTGGTTTGATTACTCAGCTGAACTAGGGAGTTCAACCAAGGTTGCTCAGAAACGGAACGTGAAAGGGAGTGGAAAGTAAACGTGGAACAGCACAGGCAGCGTGAGTGGAGAACAAAGGTAATCTGCACAGGCTTCAGCAAAGAGAAGTTTTAGTTATTAACAAAGAGAAAGCTTAGCACACTCCAGAGAGGTTTGGAAGTGGGTTTCTCTCATGAACATACGGGATCACACACACACACACACACACACACACACACACACATGGGCACTGTACAGGTTTAAATATCTTCTTCCTCTCAGTTTGAATTGGTTGTAACTCTTTCATTGGTTTCTCTGGGCCTACAGGCATTATTGCCCTTGTCTTTCTTTTTTTTTTTTTCTTTTTCTTTTCTTCTCTCGCTTTTTTTTTTTTTTTTTTTTTGAGATATAGTTTCACTTTTTCATCTTAGGTATAGTGCAATGGCGTCACAGCTCACAGCAACCTCAAACTGTTGGGCTTAAGGGATTCTCTTGCCTCAATCTCCAGAGTGGCTAGGACTACAGGTGCCTGCCACAACACTGGCTATTTTTAGAGAGGGGGCCTTGCTCTTGCTCAGGCTGGTCTTGAACCTGTGAGCTCAGGCAGTCCACCCATCTCAGCAGCCCTGAGCCACCATGCCTGGTCTATTGCTCTTTGCTATGGGTCATTGATTATTGTTCTTTTCTGTTGGTCTTGGGCTGCCAAGGTTACCTCACACTCACATTCTTTTCCCTTTTCTGTGTAGTCAGTGTTCCTATGGGCCCCCTAGACTTCTCCTTCAGCAGGCCAGGCTTTCCTCCCTTCTCCCTTGAAGCCCCTTTCTCCCTGTTCCTTCTCATTGTATATTGGAGAATATCATGGCTTTCGTCTTTGTCTCCCCTTTTCCTTCTCTTTTCTTCATGATCATCTCCTTCCCTTTTCTCCTCTTCCTTTTTCATTCCTTTGCACATGAATAACTGTTTGGCTGGGTGGAGAAGAAGGTTTCTCCCTCAGATCTCCATGCTGTGTAGTATCCTGGAATTTTGTAATGCTAAAAAAGTCTTTCTGGTAGTGCACAGTTTGTCCTATGTGCTTGTGTAATTCTGTTTAAATCCTTGAACATTCTGAGATTTCATTAGGGTGTTTCTCCATGTTGGTTGCTTTTTAATAATTTGCTTCTCTTTCCCGTGGAACCTATTAATAGTCATGATCAGATGTTTTTTAGGATCATGGATATTTTCTTCTGCTATATCACTGACTGTAGTTTCTGTTTTGCTTTTTCAATTCTTTTTGAGGCCAGCCCATTCTAGATCCTTGCTGTTTATTTTTTGTATATAATATCGTCTCTCAGATTGCATTTTATCAATACTTTTTCATTCTCTTTGATCTCACATCTTTTTTCTCATTGTTCACTTGGTTCATTATGTTCTTTGGCATTCTACAGTGGACTTCATTGTTTCTTCAACTGATTTTCTTAGCTTCATCATATCACTTTATTGGCTTATAATTTTATACTTTATTTTTTCCATGAATTTTTCAATTTCTTTGAAAGTTCAGATCATGGCTGTCACACATTTTTTCTGTTTCTTTATGTTTATAAGACATGTGCTCTTAGAGATGCATATTTATAATTCATTTAAAAAATTTATTTGCTCTTTTTTTTTGTCCCAGAAGTATTACATGATTCTCCCTTTTATTGAATTTCTTAACTCATTTTGAAACATAACTACATATTTTAAGGTCTTTTGCTTATTGTGAAATAGACTGGGTGATTGTCCTTTGATATGAAACTTGTTTTCCTTAGCACCATCATATCTCATAGAGTCAGAAATGAGGGCTGTCTCTGAGGTTTATATTCTGTTTTGAGTTAGTTAGCCTTTTGGGGGATTGGGGAAGAAGAAAGAGCTGGGTCTGTGATTTATTTCCACTAGGGAGTTTTCCTTTGGTGAGCTGCTAATTTTTTTTTCTTTTCTATTTCCTCCATTCCTCCCATCCTGTCTCCCTCCCTTCCTTTTTCAATTATTTCATCATGTCTCAGAGCCCCTGATTTGAGGGCATATTCTATCTCATTGTGAAATGAGAGTTCAGTTGTTTTCCATCCCACTTGGCCTCAAAATTCAGTCATATTGGTAAGTAATCCTCATTCAAACAAAATAAAATATTTAAATATGAATAACTTCTATTAAGTGTGGGCTCAGAACTGTTTTTATTTCCCACCCCCACAAATATGCATTGCTTTAGTTTTACAAATAACAGTTGCACTTACCAAAGTAATACATTCTTGTTGTATAAATCTCTGAAAGTATTTAAGTCCCAAAGAAGAAAACAAAAATCCTTTACCATCCTACCATACAAAAATAATGACTTTTTACTTTTTAACACACAATTTTAGTTTTCCCATCTGTTTGCATACCTGTGTATATTAATAAAATGTGGATAATATATATGACATTTGGAAAACTTTTGCTTTTGATCAGGAGTATATCATGAAAATTTTCCCATACAGCTCTTCTTCATCATTAATTTTAATTATTGTGCTTTTCTTTCTCTTGCACTTAATGTGCATTTCTTAGTTGCTTATAAAGAGATGCTATGGGGAGGCTCTTGTGGCTCAAGGGTGCAGGGCGCCAGTCCCATATGCCAGAGGTGGTGGGTTCAAACCCAGCCCTGGCCAAAAACTGCAAAAAAAAAAGAGAGAGATGCTATGTATAGAAACTAAACAAAAGGCAAAAATGGGGGGAGATACAAAATGTATTCAGGTATAAACCTGAAATAAATCTGGAATTGATTTACTATGGGAAATGGTTGGGGAAATAGTGCATGGATGAGACATCTCCTCCTATACTCACACTCATACTCACGTAGACAGAAATGTCCCCACCAGTGGGATGCAGAGGGGTTCTAGATTTGAGCCCCCAGATGTCAGGGGTTCCTAACATTTCAGCCATGTGACTAGGGCAAGCCACTTGCTGCCTGAGCTTCATTTTCCTCAGCCATCTGCCCTTGCCTAGGACTTAAATGAGAAAATGCAGTTGCAGTCACTTATTGAATGAAATCTTCTACATATTGCAGAAGGGCGATCTTGTTGGCAAAATTCCATTTGATTCCACCAATATTTTTTGAGCACCTACTCTATTCAAAGTCTAGCGCAGGTAATCAATAGAGGAGGCACCGCCTATGCTGAAATGGCCTTGTTATGAATGTTTTATTTTTCTCAAATCACTGATCTTATGGGTGACAGTGCCGGCTTCTTCTCATCACTCTGATATGATTAATTCATTCATCATGTTAGACTGATTTAATTATTTATTATGTCGTTTTGTTTATTTAATTTGCATATCAATTGCCAGGGTGCTGCATATCTCAGCTTACCGCAGAATCACATTAAGAGAGGTTTAGATGCTGATGCAGGTTCCAGTGGTCTCCCCAGGGCAAAAAACTTTACAGTAATTGAAGACTTAGGTGCTGGGATGCAACTTCTGTGATTTTTTTCCCCCTGACCTGAAGTTCAACCTGTTCCTTCCCGCTTTGGTCCAGAGAGACAGATAGTTGTGAATTATGCATTCTCATCTATCCTCTGGTCAGTGTTTGCATATTTTACTTTTCCATAGAGGGGGCAGCTTTTCCCTTGAGAAACAGCTATTTCTAACTCTTGGTACTCAGCGTAAAGAACAATAAGGAATGCAGCAATGTTCCCTCACCCACTGGTCTCTGGATTCTCTGTTTTCAATCTGGACTCTAGTGACCAGGCCACAAAGAGGCACTTCTCACGTTCCCATCATCTAGTTACTCCAGCCTCCTCACCAAGAGGGAGAAGAAGTGCATGGATCCCTGGGTATTGGATTTACTTATCTTCCTAATTATCAGCATAACATGGAGTGAGACTGGGATTGAATCCTGGTCATGACCTTTATGAGCTGTGTGACTTTGGGAAATTCCTGAACAATATCAATAATAATCATAGCTAAAGATCACTTCATACCTCCTGGGCTCAAAGTTAAGCACTTGTTTTAAGATTATTTAGTAATTTTTCTATATTCCCATTCTACTTACAGCTGCTGTGTAACCACCTGGAAACTTGAGTGGCTTAAATCAATAATAATCATTTATTTTGCTCACATGTATACATTTTGGGAAGGACTCAGTAGAAGAGCTTATCTCTCTTCTGTACAGTATCTGCTGGGACAGTTTTGGGGCTGAGGGGTGGGCCACTTACCTGATGGACAGGTGAGTGCTGGGAGCTCAGCTTGGCTGTGGGCAGGAGGCCTCAGTTTGTTTCTCTGTGTGGCTCTTCTTGGCTTGCTTGGGCTTCCTTGCAGCATGGAGGCTGTATTCCAGAAGTGAGCATCCCAGAGGAACCAGGAAGAAGCTACCTGGCCTTTTCTAACCTACCCTCGAAAGTTACACAGCATTGCTTTTGCTACACTCACTCTATTTGTGAAAGGATTCATGGTTATGACCAGGTTCAAGGGAAGAGAAATGAGCTTCCCTGTATTGACTGGGCAGTGGCAAAGTCAAAGTATAGGAAAGCATGTGGGTGGGAGCTGTTAAGGCATCTTGGAATGGAAGAAAAGGTATACAATGTACACAGCCTGATTTTGAAACTAAT
>CAUYQV010010230.1:0-17895 GCA_963574575.1 Galagoides demidoff
TGAGCTGTGATGCCATGGCACTCTACTCAGGGGGATAGCTTGAGGCTCCGTCTCAAAAAAACAAAAAAATAGAATGGTGGTCATCAAAGTGGTAGCCCCAAGGTCCTTGAAGTAAGAGGAAAAATTAGCATCTCAAGATAATTCTTATCTTAATAAAAAAAGAACTTGAGCTTGACTAATACTGTAGATATGGATTGACCTCGTCCACCTTGCTGGGTGTGTATGCCAGAGGATCCCATTTCCTGACATAGCCTGAGGGAAGAGGGGAAGAGCCACAAAGACCCCCCTGGCTGGTTAAGCCACTTTGGACATATCAAGGAACAGGAATTGATCTAGGCTCATTAAGTTTTTGGTGAAATTTTTGCATTTTAACTAAATTAACCTTTATCAAATGGGCAGATAAGCTAAAGAAATTCTTTGGGGAAAAGAAGATTGAAAACACTACACTGAATGCAGCTGAGGGCAAACAATAAGAGAATGGCCAGGTTAACATTTCTTTTACCGCTGGTGTGTGCTGAGTATGTGGTAAAACAACGCCGAGCTATTCGGATTGACAAGAAGTCAGACAAGAATAAAATTCAAAGCTCCGGAGAGACTGTGAAGACGAATTTACAACCGCGAGCATTAAGGAAAAACCTGACAGTCAGCATAGATTGTGCCTTGAGGTAGTGTTAATATTCCACCGGCAGCCACCATAATTATAAGGCAAGATATTTAAAATCTAAATATTCGCAATATGAATACAAACAATTTTAGATGTTTTAGCAATGTTTAAAATCCTGCACACTAAATCTAGTTCAGAATTTTAGTAATCTGAGTATTAAAGAGCCTGTTTGTGGAGGGTTTTTTTTTTTTTCTTAATTGCTTAAGGCAAAACCTTTGTATGATTAGAAAAACAATCTTGCTGATGTGGTATAGCTAAAATAATGCATGAAAAACAACATAGCTCCAAAATAAAATGCATTATTTTATCAGCAAATTCCACCTGAAGATACACAGAAATGCTGCTGAAGCTTTAAAGAAATAGTATACGGTGTGGGAGGTTTGCTAGGCAGTTGGACAAAGTACCGCTGTTTCGCACTTATTCCAATTAAGGATGTTTGCTTGATTCTGTTTTAGTAATGCAATAGATCTACTTATTTGTAAGTTACTAAAGGTGCCAAAATTATCACAAACTATATTTTCTCAAAAGTCAATAACTTATTAGTTAAGACAGAGCTTCATGGGAAAATTATGTAAGGTAACAGCTGCTTGAACTGAAAGAAAAAAGTCTTCAGCTATCCCAATTACACTGATTTGATTTTTACATATTATAAGAACATATTAAATTACCACATGTACCCCCCAAAATTTTGTAAACTGGATGAATAAAATTAAAAAAAAATACTTCAAGATAAGGTTACAGAAGCTGACCATCCCATGGAATTGATTCACCTCACTGGTCCCAGGCAAGTTACTAATACAGCAAAGACACTGAAGACAGAGGTGGCAGAAGCACTAACGAATGCCATCCATATCATTGATTTTGTAAAGTCAAGAATTAAAATTAGTAAAATTAGACCAGGCACAGTGGCTTACCCCTGTCATCCTAGCACTCTTGGAGGCAGAAGCAGGTGGATTGCTTGAACTCAGCAGTTCAAGACCAATCTGAGCCAGAGTGAGGTCCCATCTCTAAAAATAGCTGGGTGTTGTGGCAGACACCTGTAGTCCCAGTTACTTGGGAGGCTGAGGCAAGAGAATCACTTGAGCCCAAGAGTTTGAAGTTGCTGTGAGCTGTGATATTCCGACATTCTACCAAGGATGACAAAGTAAGACTCTGTCTCAAAATAAATGAATTTAAAAAATCAAATCAAATCAGTAGAACTGTTGTCATTCTGTATAATAAGATAATGATGAAAATACAGTAGTTTGAAATAGAAAAGACAGTGTTTTACTATACATAGTATAGAGGTTTCATGTTTATCTCTAGTCAAAGGTCTTTATAGAATAATCAAACTTAAAGATGACCATCCATTTTTGTCTTCTACAAAAAAGACAAGTATTTCTTTTTTTTTTTTTTTTTGAAACAGAGCCTCAAGCTGTCACCCTGTGGTATCAAGTGCTGTGGTATCAAGCAACCTCCAACTCCTGGGCTCAAGCGAGTCTCCTGCTTCAGCCTCTCAAGTAGCTGGGACCACAGGCACCTGCCACAATGCCCGGCTATTTTTTGGTTGCAGCTGTCATTGTTGTTTTTGGCGGGCTCGGGCTGGATTCGAACCTGCCACCTTAGGTGTATGTGGCCAGCACCTTAGCCACTTGAGCCACAGGCGCCAAGCCGAAAAGACAAGTATTTCAAATTTGAGGACCTTATCAATGAAAACGAGTATAGTAGCTCTGAGTGGCATGCTTCCTGTAGGCTATTTCAGCAAAGACAAGCACACCTAAGCTGTCTCTCCAAGGTAAAGATGAGGTTGTTACAACAAATGAGAAAGCAACTACTTTTTGAAAAAAAGCCACACAACACTAGACAAAGGGCATTTTCAAACTGGATTATTGGAAATGTTGCCATCCTAATGCAACCTTTCTTTTTATTTTTACAAAGTGATGTTTGCCAACAAAAACTTTCATGTGTGTATGTGAAATATTGAGAACAAAATTTTGTATGTTTAAACCTTTCAAAGAATATCAGAGAATTTATGTGTTAAAAACTATTAAAAGCACAGTACCCTTCAATGAGTTTGCAAAAAACATTCCACAAAATTAATGCAAATTTCAGCCAAAACCCTTGCACGAGTGTTGGGGTAGGGTTGGAAAATGAACGTTATGATTGCTTACATGCTTCCAGTAATATATTTATTCCATTAAATATATTTCTTATGAGGTCTCTTCAGCTCTGACAACCATTTATTATGAACTTTCAACCACACTTCTGAATGGTCACATTCCAAAGTGCTAACCCAAGTTTTGGAAAACCTGGAAGTATATTTAACTACAAAGCTTTTCCTAAAAATGATATTCATTTTATAGTATTATTCTATTTCTAGTAAAGGTAAAAAGTTTTAAAATATTAAGCATTTTAGGTCAAGTTTATCTTCTTAAGATACCATTTTCCTGTTTTAGAATGCATTTATTCATACAGTAGTACATGTATGTAGTAAATGAACATGTATACACTGGAGGCGCATGCTCACATTTTTTTTGTTTTAATGAGAGACTTGAGAAATCAAAATTTTGAAGGTAATATTACTGAACCAAACTGGGTCTGTTTGCCTATACACCACGGAAAGCCAAACAGCAAAGCACTGAGCTTCTGTAGTAAGAAAAGTTTATTGCAAGACTACCAAGCAAGGAGACAGGAGACTGGCTCAAATCTGTCTCCCCACGCGGGGGGTTGGGCAGGTTTTATAATCAGCGGGTAGTGAGGCATGATCTTGCAACGAGGTGACTCCAGGAGGCATGATGTGACCCTGCTATAGGGTCACACTAGAGCTCGATCTGGCTGGAACCTGGGTCCTGCCCCGTCTGTTGCTTGGTCCACCAATGGCTGTGCTTTTGGTTTATCTGAGCATGCGGCTCAAGTAACGTGACTTGCAACCCAGTGGTCCATGGCAACTGAAAAACACTTCACCAGTTTATTACACAAAAACAAAGGGAAACTAGACTGGGCTGGTTTTACGATTATGGTAGTTGTCTCACAAGCACAGATTTGAGTCCTGCCCTCCCAGGAAGCTGTCTCATTTAAGAGGTACAGGTTCAGAATGTCTCTCGCTCGGGCTCTGAGGACTGGATCTTCCTGTACCCCTCACTCCAGTAGCTTCTCTCTCATTCTGACCCTGGGCTCCCAAGCAGAGCGTCAGCACGGCAGGCCGGCCACCCGCGAAGCACGGACAGGGAGGCTCCCCTCCTGTCACTGCTCTAGCTCCCTGGGCCTTTGGTGAGCTCCCTCTGGCTCGTAGTCTCCTGTGTATTCATTTCAGAGCAACCGATTTCTGAAGTCAGGTACTCAGTCCCTCCCCCTCCACTAATGTTTATTTATTTCGATGGCAACATTAAAATAGCATTTTAAAGAAAAAAACAACTTATGATTCAACTACGCTAACTCCCTGTTAATTCAATTTTTCTGTGTTAAGATGTCATCTGTGACAGTGTGCTCTACCACACTAACTCAACAGATTTAATTTTCCCATTTCCATCTAATCTGCATTCATCTGGTATAGATACCTTTTCAGACTCTCTTTCTTAATTCTTTTTATTGGAGAGTAATGCATGCACATGATGAAACATTTGAATAAAACAGAAAGACAGTGAGTGAGAAATTTCCTTAATTCAGACCTCGGTTCTCTTGTCACTACCGCAGAGCATCACTCTGTCACTCTGCTACCAGTTTTTGGGTCTCTTTCCAAGAATTCTCTAAACAGATACAAGTGCTCTGTGATATCTTCTCTTTTATACAATATAGGCATGCTATTCACACTATTCTGAATCTTAACTTTTTTTGGAGACAGAATCTCACCATGTCACCCTTGGTAGAGTGCTATGGTGTCCCAGCTCACAGCTTTCTCAAACTCTTGGGCTTAAACAATTCTCTTGCCCCAGCCTCCCTAGTAGCTGGGACTATAGGCTCCAACCACAATACCCAACTGTTTTGTTTTTCCTTTTTTTTTTTTTTTTGTAGAGACAGAGTCTCATTTTATCGCCCTCAGTAGAGTGCCATGGTGTCACACAGCTCACAGCAACCTCCAACTCCTGGGCTTTAGGCAATTCTCTTGCCTCAGCCTCCTGAGTAGCTGGAACTACAGGTGCCCGCCACAATGCCCAGCTATTTTTTTGTTGCAGCTTGGCCAGGGCCGGGTTTGAACCCACCACCCTCTGTATATGGGGCCAGTGTCCTACCCACTGAACCATAGGCACCGCCCCCAGATGTTTTGTTTTTTGTTGTTGCAGTTGTCATTGTGGTTTAATTGGCCCAAGCCAGATTCAAACCCACCAGCCTCATTGTATGTGGCTGGCGCCATAATCACTGTGCTACAAGCACTGAGCCTTAACTTTTTTTTTTTAACTTAAAAACTATCTTAGGGATTGTTTCAGATCAGAAGAACATGTCACCTTGTCACTCTTTTGATAGCAATATAATATTCCACTGGTGGTTCCTAATGTGATTTATTTCATTAGTCACTCATCAGTGGGTGTTTTCACTGGACAGTGTTTTTGGCTTTTTCAGCAATTCTATAATGAACTTTATGTTCACGTGTCTTTGTACACATGTCCAAGTGTATGTGAAGGTTGAATTCCTAAAAGCAGGATCCTCAAATCCCATTTAAAATGCTACTCCTATTGTAAATTGCTTTCCTTAAGAGATTACACTAATCAATCAACAGTGACAGTGGGTAAAGGTGCTGTTTATCTCACACCGTCACCAAAACCTCCGGAATACTTTGAGGATATTGAATAATACTACCTACAGAATTCCGTATCATCCTTCTCCAATTCACACACTGGAACATGCTTCTTGTTATTAAATAGTCTTTTTTTTTTTTCATTCTAATCGTATTTTTTAAATTTCAGGTTAATGGGAGGGTACAAACATGGGTAGAGTGCTGTGGCATCAGTTTTTTTTTAATGTTTTTTTTACAATGTTTGAATTTGTTAGGTAGAGTATAGCTTGTAGCTGTGTCCTGCACCCAAAAGCTGGGCCTAAATGGTCTTGATACGTATAATCATCAGTGACAATATAGCTAATTTCTGTTGTTGCTAATTTTTCAATATCATACTTAACACTGCATTTAAAATGCTCGTGACCATGACTTTTCACCCTTTTGAACCATCCTCTTAGGATAAATGTCTTGGGATCAAAGTCTTATGTCAAAAGATGTTTTTGCCAAATTGCTTTCCACAATTATTTTTCTACTCCTACCAATAATATATGCGTGCCAGAGTACTAGAAGCATTTTCAGACTGGATATTATAATTTAAATTTATCTTTACTTAATAGAAATATGGCTTACGTTTATCGTTTTAATCTGTACTTAGTTGATCATGAGTTTGGCCATTTTCCCCTAGTTATTTGCTTTTTTTTCAATTTCATTTTACTTGTCCTCTAAATGACCTATCATATCCTTCATCCATTATCTGCTGGGGTCTTCATCGTCAGTGCTGAATACACATTTAGATTTTGTAGGTCTTAATCTTGTTGCCCTGTATGGTTAAAGTTCTCCTTAATCTTTTTGAAGTTATTATGATATAATTTTAACTGTTTCCATAGGTGCCTTTGTTTTCTTTTATAGTTCTTTTCACTGCTTCAAATCTTAGGATATGACCATTTTTTCCAAAGACCTGAAGCTCTTTTTTGCCTATCTTAATGATTATTTCTTTTCCCAAAAGATTTTTAGTTTAATCTGGGAAAGAAAACTTTTCACATTGTTCTACAACTCATTAATCCCATCTAGATTACATGCCCCTTTTAAGCAAATCCATGTCCAAGTGAAATTAAAGTATCATTAATGATTATATTTTAAAGTTTACCTTTATAATTTAAGTTTTAATTTAACTGGTACTTATTTTGATGTTTAGTGGAAAACGTACATCTAATTTTTTTTGTTGTTTTTGAGACAGAGTCTCGTTCTGGCACTGGAGTAGAGTGTGGTGGCATCATAGGTCATAGCAACCTCAAGCTCTTGGGCTCAAGCAGGATTCTAAAATGGTTCCCAAGAGCCCACTGCCCCCACCCAGGTCCATGTCCTGTATTTTTCTCAAGACTGAAGTTGATGTGTTTTACTCTCATGACAACTCTCTGTATAAAGCACAGCTGAATTTTAGCAAGGGAGAAAGCCTCAGCTTTCTTATCCTTAATGATAAGGATGTTGCATCTTACAAGTACAGGGAGGACATCTTCCACTTGGGAATTTTATCTTCTGCTTTTAAGAAACAGCATGAAGGTCAAAGTCATCTTTTTGCACCTGCTGTTTTTCATGTGACTTTAACTTCAATAATCAACGTGCCAGAGTAGCATATATTAACCCCTTCAAAGAGGTCTCCAGGCTGCAGACGACATGTTGGTTGGCAGCACCAGCCGACACTTTTATGTCACTCTTTTTTATTACTGAACAGAGAATGCAGCCCAGACACACCGTGAGCGTACTTCTCACTTCCAGAACCATGAGCTAATAAACAGGTATTGGGCCAAAGCCTCTGAATTTGTGGCAGCTTGTCACACAGCAATAGAAAATAAATACAAAGCAATGTGGACTTTATTTTTCAACTTAACTTATTAAATTTTTTGGCAACATGCGATTTAGTATTTCATCCCTGTCCTGTCATTTACTAATTGTTTCACACGTGTGTAAATCTTCCTTTGTTTAGCCCGATTACAACCTTCCTGAGAATGAGACCAAATCTGGCCTTTGTTTTACGTAGCAGCATTACCTACCTTGCCATGGGGGCTACAGTGGGGAAGGATAGCTCAGCGGTTAACATCCCGGCTTTAGAATCAAACTGCCTTGGCTTACGTACATCTTGCCTCAACTTCTCTAAGCTTTGATTCCCTCCTCTTTAAATGGGAATAAAATGATACTGGAAATTACTGAAATATAAGCATTGTGAACAGCAGTTACTCCTGAATATGAGGGATGATAATGGGACTGAATTTCATAGGAGGTTTGTGAGGATTAATTGAGACAATGCTTATTTCTAAAGCTCTTAATACTGCTGAGCGCATAGTGCATGGTAAAACCTCTATAAATAGTAGCTCACTGTCAGAAAACCAGACTCTTAGAGATGCTTGCCCTTGCCACAGTGCTGTAGGAGACCCTGGCCCTGTCTTCCTGCACACACACACATCCCTACCTCCACCTACCGGCCATCCACCAGGGGCAGAGAATCTAAGTCCAGCCATTACACTTGATGGTCAGTCAGTTTTCTCCCCTGGGAACTTGGAATTAAGCCAGTGAGAGACCTAGCTGCTCAGCTGCATGAGATGAGCTGGAAGGTCAAGTGAAATCAAGCCTGGATTCCTGTCTAGAAAGAGCCAGAGCCACATGCCGGTGCTCAGGTTACAGAAGGGCTGGCGTGGAGAGGAAGGTGGTCGCTTAGAGGAACCGGAGTGGATGTGCAGAAAGGGGCAGGGCTGATAGACAGTGTACCCATAAAGAGAAGGACTGTACCTTCCAGGGGCTTGGGGCTGACAGTTCCCAGCACCCCGTTCCCACAGTGCCTAGCCGGACTTGAGATCTCTGTGTCCTCATAAAGCATCTTGTAAACAAGCCCTGGGAAAAAGGTTGCTGGTTGGTGACAAATGAGACAGTCCATCATGTTCCTATAAGTCTTAGGACACTAGGTTCAGGGGCTGACTCCGGCATAAAAGTAAAAGAAAATTAAATTGTGTTTCTCACTGGTCTTTTTCCAGTCAACTGTCAGCACAGTTGAATTTCCTGTGGCCTCTGGAGGGCACTATTCAGTTAAGTTTATTCCATGGTACTGCACACTCCACCAACAGAGCATGTAAGGGAAGGAGTTTTGAAATAATAGTTTACTGAGTACTACAATGTGCTAGCCACAGCACTGGGTGCTTTATATATATATTGAACCTTAACCAATCAGAATCGCTCTTTCCAACCAGCAATTGTAGATTGTTTTCTAGCACTTTTGCCTGTTATTAACAGATGCCAAGCAAAGTGAAAGCTTTTCATTTTTCTTTTAATGAACAGAAAGACCTGAGGTTACAGCTTCTGATAAGAAGCAGTTCAAGTTCAGTTGGCTGTCAACTACTTGATGCATTTGGACATAATTTGCATTTTTTATGGACATGTTTTCTGTTTTGATTAGAAAAACAAAAATTAAATGTAGCACCATAACAACACATTAGAAAGTATTTGATCGATGAGGTTATCACTCTTCTCTCTCAAGGCCAAGTGAGGTGTTTCTTGTCTCCTACCTCTTACCCCTTCCCCCCAGATAATTGTGTTGGTTTCAAGCCAGGCGTGGGCTGCCAGGGAGTGGGAACTATAGGTTGGTGGCTTTGCTCTACTTAACTTTGTTCAATGCCATTGTGTTAGAGGGCGTAGGAGTGAGGTTCTTTTCTGGTTGGTTCTTTGAAAACAATAAGTGCCCCATAGCCATTTAAAATCATTTTTATAAGATATTTGAAAACCTATTTGTTCCTTAGACACTATCAATATGAATTATATTTATCAAATATTATCCATTTGAGCCATGTACACTACATATATTTTCCTTTTTTTTTTCTTTTTTTTGAGACACAGTCTCCCTATGTCACCCTTGGTAGAACACTGCTCTATAGAGCGCTGCTCTGTAGAGCACTGTTGTGTCATAGCTCACGGCAACCTCTCTTGGGCTTAAGTGATTATCTTGCCTCAGCCTCCCAAGTAGCTGGGACCACAGGCGCCTGCAACAATTCCTGTCTACTGTTGTTGTTGTTGTTGTTGTCGGAGTTGTCATTGTTTATTTAGCTGGCCCAGGCCGGGTTTGAACCCACCAGCCTCAGTGTATGTAGCCGGCGCCCTAACCACTGAGCTACAAGTGCCGCACTACATGTATTTTCTTATTTAATTTGTATAACAACCCTATAAGGCAAAAGGTAAGTATTATAATCTACACTCACAGATGAGGAAATTTAGGCTAAGAAAGACTAGATAAACCCACCCACTAAGGGATAGAGCCTCTAATTGAGCTCAAGTTTCCCTGTTTCCAAGACTTGGGTCTTTCTTTGCTAGCATGTTCTGTCAACCACCACCCATTTACCAAGTAGCATGTATATCCCTGGAGAAAGCACATCCATCCCAAATAAACAGCATGTCCATTCCCCAGGAAGGCGCTCAACCTTCCTCCAGTGCAGCAATGATTCTGTAAGTGGCATTTTAGCCAGGATACCTGGTTCCTTGTTCCTGACATCACTACCTCTCCCACCTTCCCGCTGTGGAGGGGAAGAATCTGGAATCAGGAAATCTGGCTTTGAAAACTCTCTAAATCATTTTTTTTTTAATTCATATAAGGATGTTGATTGACCAGTTAAGTTTTAGCTCTGAATCTATGTGTTGGGGGAAATACTGGTGAGCATTCTTTGGAAAAGGGCCTTACCTCTGTGGGAATAATTGTGATTAATAATGATATGGAGAAATTTTTAAAGTGAACTTTCTTTTAAAATAGCCTTTGTAGTCTCAGCGCCTATGGCTCAAGTGGCTAAGGCGCCAGCCACATACACCTAAGGTGGTAGGTTTGTATCCAGCCCGGGTCCTGCCAAAACAATGCTGGCTGCAACCAAAAATAAAAAAAAAAACAGCCAGGCGTTGTGGCGGGCACCTGTGATCCCAGCTACTTAGGAGTGGAGGCAGGAGTCTCGCTTCAGCCCAGGAGTTAGAGGTTGCTGTGAGCTGTGATGCCAGGGCACTCTACCTAGGGCAACAGCTTGAGGCTCTGTCTCAAAAAAAAAAAAAAAAATAGCCTTTGTAGAGATTTAGTTCACATACTATAAAATTTATCCTTTAAAAAGTGTACAACTGGGCTTGGCACCTGTGGCTCAAGCAGTTAAGGCGCCAGCCACATACACCTAAGGTGGCGGGTTCAAATCCAGCCCAGGCCCGCTAAACAACAATGACAGCTGCAACCAAAAAATAGCCGGGCATTGTGGTGGGCGCCTGTGGTCCCAGTTACTTGGGTGGGGTAGGCAGGATAATGGCTTGAGCCCAGGTGTTGGTGGTTGCTGTGAGCTGTGACGCCACAGCATTCTACCCAGGGCAATAGCTTGAGGCTCTGTCTCAAAAAAAAAATAAAATAAAAAATAAAATGTACAATTGAGTAGTTTTGTGTATTCACAGAGTTGAATGTCACCAATATCTAAGTCTAGGACATTCTTATGCTTCAAAAAAGAACTCCCATACCCATTACCAGGCAGACCCCGCCCCTCCCTGTTCCAGCCCCTGGTACCTGCTGAGCTCTGTCCTGTCTCTCTAGCTTGGCCTCTTCTGGACATTTCTGCGTGTCGCCTTCTGGGACCTGGCGTCATTCACTCAGCCTGTGTTCCGTGTTCATCCATGTTGTCTCGTGTTACACAACTTCTTGATGTTACCAAATAATATTCCATAGTATGTTTAACCACATTTGTTTAACCTCCTGTCAGTTTGCAGACATTCGGGTCATTTCCACTTTCTGACTATTATGAGTAATGCTGCTGTGAGTGCTGGGCTCCAAGCTTTTGTGAGAACACATGTTTTTAGTTCTCTTGAATACGTATGTAAGGATGGAACTGGCAATCTGGTAACTCCATGTATCGCTTTTTGATGAACTGCCAAGTGTTTCCCCAAATCGCTGCACCATTTTGTCTTCCCACCCGTGCTTCCCCTGACCAAGGCTTCTCGGGCTCATGCAGGGCCGTCGTGGCCCAGCTCGGACTCCGCGTGCATTCTGAAGTTGCTTCTTCTGAGGAGTTCTCCCAAGCGATGGAAGCCTTGCTTGGGGCAATTTATGAGGTGTGGAGACCCACCTCCCTTTCAGTGTTTTCCTTATCATGGATCATTAGCCAGGAGAAAAGGAGACGCTCTGAGGGAGGACTAAACTAGACTCAGTCATTCACGGCAGGATGGACATTGGGGAATAGTTGCTTAAGAAGTGGAAAGGGGTAAAATGATTGAACTTAATGGTACAAAGAATAATGAAGGGATGGGAGAAACTGGAAAAGGAGTGAGAAGTTTGGGCAAAAAGAAAGGATTTCAAATAACAAATAAAAATGAGTAAAAGCCAATTCTGTCTTTTTAGAGAAATTTTCATCATGGTAAAAGATAAGATTACCTTAAAACATAACAGAGGCCAGATTCCAGAGCCATATATACACATACACACGTACTTTTCTTTCCTTTCTTGCTTTCTTTTTTTTTTTTTTTTTACATATTTTCTATAACTTTAGAACATGAGTAATGAATAAAATGTATGGCAGTTCCTCAAAAATTAAACATAAAATCACTGTATGACCTAGCACTGCTAGGTATATACCTGGAGGAATTGAAGGAAAGAACTCGAGCACATATTTGTAGACCAATGTTTGTAGAAGCACAACTTACAGTAGCCAAGATGTGGAAACCACCCACTGTCCAATGATGGATAAATATCTAAACAAAATGTGGCACATACCTGCATTAAAATATTATTCAGCCTTAAAAAATATATTAGTTTATGCAGGCCTCCAAATGCCAGACTAAGTGGCTTAAAGAACAGAAATTTATAGTGCTTTAAAAAAAAAGAAGAGAATTTATTATCTCACAATTGTGGACACTAGATGTCTAAGATCAGGGTATTATCCATGTTCCTGTCCTCTGAGGCCTCTCAGCTTGACTTGCAGACAGCCACCTTCTTAGTGTGACCTCCCATGGTCTTCTCTTAGTGTGTGTAAAATTAGCCAGACACAAAAGACAAATACTGTAGGATTCCACTTATATAAGGGAATAGAACAGTCAAATGCACAGAGACACCAGGGGAGGATGGGGAGATATCATATAATGGCTAAAAGTTTCAGTATGGTGTGATGATAAGTTCTGGAGATGCAGACTGGGAATCGTTGTATAATGGGAACATATTTATTGCCACTTAAATGTACATTTTAAATGCTATGTCATATGTATTTTACCACAATAAAAAAAAGTGCAGGGCAGCGCCTATGGCTCAAGGAGTAGGGTGCTGGCCCCATATACCAGGGGGGGCAGGTTTGAACCCGGCCCTGGCCAAAACTGCTAAATAAATAAATAAAGTGCAGTTAAGTTTAAACCTACTTGTGTGAGGACAGGTCAGGCGTCACAGAAGGTCAAAGCCTTTGGGGAATGTGCTGGTGTCCTTAAGGAGAACATCCTGTGAAGCAGATCCTTCCCTGTTGGGTAATACTGTTAGTAGCCACTGGCTGTGCCTGGTTGATTCGTAAGACATGTAGCTTCCTTCCCAAACCTCAGGGAAATGAGACAGTGTCATTAAAAGTCTAGGATACTTGATAATGTCTGAGAGTGGTCACTAGAAACAAAGTGGAAAGGGAAATGTAGATTTATTCTAATTTCTGGGGGCACCAGAGACCCCTTTAAACTTCAAAGGCACAGTTTTCTCTTTTCTCTTGAAGATTGAGGCCATCTGGTGACTGCCTCAACGGGGACCCGAGCACAGCACTGACCTAGGCCCAGTTTCTCTGGTAGAGACGGTAGTCACGCTGGTGTCAGGAGGCCTCCTCGGGCTGATTAGCCTGTGCCCTGCACCTGCTGGGCATGGTGGGGCAGGAGAACCCAGGTGGCTGCCTGGATGCAGCAGTGCCAGAGATGAGCGGATGCCTCAGAGGAGGACCTTTTGTGGGGTGTCCCCTTGGCCTCCTCTGATGCAATGGCTGGATATTGATAAGACATTTTCCTGGATGATGAATTCCATTTAATAGAAAGTAACATCGAAAACAACAAGCACCAGAAGCTAAGCCAGGTTTTGTTGTCGAGAGGAGGAAACATCTGGAAAAGGCTCCCCTACCCCTTGATACCTTCTCTCAGGGTCTCCAGGGCTAGAGAGGAAGGTGCCCAGTTGGAGAAGCTGCCCACTCTTCTGCCACTGCTAGCTGGCCACCAAATGCTGGGTTTGGAGATGTGGACTAGGACATGCCTGCACTGTCCATTTCTAACCAATACACCTTTTTAGTCAAGAGCTTCTGCTTGAAGAAGGTTCCTAGAATTTAATATGGCTGATTTCAAACAACCAGGCATCAGAAGATGGAGTGGCAGAAACTCTGTTGAATTCGTAAACACTCTCCAAAAATTTCTGGATTATGCAACAGAAATAGAAGATAGAGAAATGGCCCTAAGCTGTGGCTTACTGATGATATCTTTGCACGTCCGTTTCTGCTGCATAGCAAGTTTTGTCCTCATTCCTGGCGATGTTTTTTTTCCCTTCTGACATCTCAAGTCTGAAAGGTGGTAGATGACCTCAACTTGCAGAGAAAAATAAAAAAAGCTCAATGACTAGGAAACCTATCTTTAAGAGATTTATCTCATCCAGCTAGTAAGTTGTCCTAAGTAAGGAATGTTCAGAAAGAAAGGAACCAGAGCTGCCCAGGAGTGTTTGCTTTTCAGAACTATCTGCTGGGATTTCAAAACGTGGAGAGCCCAGTCAAGCGGACTCAACTGTTAGATGCTTTTGAGACAAAGAAAAAACACTCTGTGTGTTTGAGTAAGACAGTCCCGATCACTTCTGTGTTGACTCCTTCCCAAGTACGTGATATAAAGAGCGTGAAGCAGAACTGTGGTCACTGATATGTGACTGTCATTGGTTGGATGGTTGTACCGTGAGTTTGCTGCAAATTATTATTCCCTTTCTTCTGTGTGCTGTGCTACTCTGTTTAATGTTTTTAAAAGTTTGTCTTTTTTTTTTTTTTTTTTTGTAGTTTTTGGCCAGGGCTGGGTTTGAACCCGCCACCTCTGGCATATGGGGCCGGTGCCTTACTCCTTTGAGCCACAGGTGCCGCCCTAAAAGTTTGTCTTTTAACCTCAATGCCCCTTGCCTTATTCACCAAAAAAGTAAGTATTCATGGAGGGACAATTGCATGGGCCAGTCTTTCCATTTTCAGTGTCTGGAGCTGATGTTTAACTTTTCATCAGTTGGAGTGGGAAAGATGAGCGCTTCATTGTCTTGGGCTGGGTCAGCATTTTTAACTAGCATGACACCTAACACAGAATGAAAGCTCAGCAGATGTTTGTTGAGGGAAACAAACGTTCCATCTTCAAATGAAATGGGTTTGTGTCTCTTCTATCCCGGGTCCTGAGTTGGTCCCATTATTTCAGGCAGCCACATCAGCCCCTGAGAATGTAGTCATAACCCGTTGTGGGTCCCGATTTGGAATTTCCATAATTGTCCACCTAAAAATAAATAGTATTATGTGTTAAGTGCGTTTTAATCTGCTGTGTTTGCAGAAAGGGTTCTACGTTGGTGCTCTCAATTTACCCGTCTGACATAGAATGAAATCTATCTTTACAAAAACCAACACACTAGGGCAGCACCTGTGGCTCAAAGCAGTAGGGCGCTGGCCCCATATGCTGGAGGTGGTGGGTTCAAACCCAGCCCTGGCCAAAAACTGCAAAAAAAAAAAAAACATGCTAGTGGTATTTGTATAAGCTTCTTTCAGTCTTTTCTCTATAAACAAGTAGCAGTATGATTTTATTGTTTTTGAGGGAAAAAACATGATTTGTACGAATGTCCACCACTTAGTCTAGATCCTCCTTTCTCGTGCAATCCCTCTATCAGTGACAAAGTAGAGGGTGAGTGTAGGCCTTTATGATCACCTGTAGAAATTGCATTTACAAAAGGGTGCCTCGTCTGTCCAAGATTATTAAAATAAATCATATGTATTAATCTACTTCTGGAAAAAGGAAGGTATACTTGAGTTAATTCCCATTGTATTATAAGAATCTATATTGAATTTTCATATCTAAATGTTCATGAATTTTCATGACTATAACAGAATTTTCAAACAGAATCTCTCCCCCACAAAATTCAGACTCATCATGCTTTTGCCATGCATTCTTGCCGGTGAACTGGTCTGAAATACTCATTTTGCTGATGAGAAGCTCCAAGCCTCACTGGTCCCAGGGCGTTGATGACAGTCCGTAGGAGCAGCCGGCCTTCCAGACTGGCCAGGGCCTTCTTGCCAGGAAACAGCAAACTCCCGACTGCCAGCTGAGAATGGTTTTACATTTTTAAAAGGTCGTAAAGAATATGAGATGGAAACCATATGTGGCCTACAAAACCTAAAGCACTTACTATCTGACAGTTTACAGAAAGGCCTTGCTGACCCTTGCCCTATTTCATGTTGGAGATGAAAGGTTCATAGCTGTCCTTAGGGGCTGATGCCCTTGGAGCCCTTTGTAAGAAGCATGGGTGTGAAGGTGGGGGCTGCAGTGGATTGTTTCGTGTTGACTTTCCCAAGCTAGAGTACAGTTCCCCCAAAGTCCCTTCCTTGCATGGTTCTGGGTTCCTGTGGGCCACTGGGGGCATTTTGCATGAGATTTTCAATGTGTGAGTGAAGCAGCAGCCATAGCCCTTCTGTGCCCAGAGGTTGATGTAAGATGCTGAGCGCCGTTCTCTTGGGAATCCACCTTTTCCGAGTAGGGCCGCAGACCCACCTCCACGTTCTCATCTCCTTCTGTCTCCTCCATCAGCTCCCTGATTCCTGGGCCAGGGCGTGACCTGCAGTTCCTCTGACCCTTGAACCAGAGGTGTGTCCAGAAAGGACACTATTTCCTCCTACAGGTCATTAAAACAATCCAAGCAGGAGGCTTGAGATAGGGAGGTAGGTTCCTGTCCCTTCTCTTGGGTTCCAGTTCATCCTAACACATTTCGGTTTCTCCTGCCTATCTCCTAATTTGTGTCTGTATTTCTTTCCCAATTACCATCCCTGCTAACTTTAAAAACAGCCTGTTCAAAACCGTTCAACCAGTTCACACAATTGTGTGAGGTCAAATCCACTGTTTGTGTTAGTCCTAGAGGTTCAGCTTCTCTGAGCAAACCCTAACTGCTAAAGTTACTCAAAACGTTGTAAGATGAGGCAAAGGAGATAGCTAGGAAAAGGGAGAGAGAGAGAGAAATTACATGTATACATGATATCTGTCAAGTCTGGAAACACAGGTAAAATGTACAAAATGCTATCAGATCGCTAGTCTTTAAATAAATAACCTAATACTAAAAGTTATATCTTTATGCACTCCAGGTATATTTTAAACCCCAGACACCCATGGAGCTGTTAACACTACCCAGAGAGGTCTGCACAAGCACGTGGCTCTCCTAGCACAGACAGCCTCTGTGTCTAGAATCAGAGTCTAGAAGACTTTGGTAATCGCCCTGTTTTTCTGCTTAAAAAAAGAAAATCACCAAAATTCAAACATGTAAACAGTCAGGCACATGTGCAGGTGAGTTTTCAAAACCCGATGTAGAAGCATTGTTCTCTGAAAATAAATTAAATAGAACAAAGGTTAAGCAAACAAGTGGTCGATATTTTTTCTTCACAAGCCTGTGATTTTGAGTGGTGGTTTTCATTGACTTAGTCTGATGTCAGTGTGAATTTGACTCTAAAACCTCCCTGCTACCCTTACATGTAGCCCAGCTTCGGAGAATTTCAGGTCTGTGAACACAACCTGGATGCCTGGCTTAGTTCACTCTGTGCCACTGCTGTCAGGAGCGGCTCTTAGTGTTGTCTTCCCAGTGTTGTCTAATGGGATGGGAGGAAGGACACTGCCTCTGCGTCCCCCAGCCTTCCACGTGGCTTGTCAGCACATGTCCCTCCTGTTCTCCAGGTCGTGTGACCTGCGGGGATCCTTAAGGAGCTCTCACCAGGCAGAGACTGAGACCTGGGCTCTGGGGGACAGGCCGTTCTCCTGCCTCCTCGCTCATTGTTGCCAACTGCAGACAAACAGGAAAAGGTCATTGCTTTTGAGTTCCTTCGATTTGCTTTCAGTTCCTTTACTCCTCCTCAGACATCATCTTTGAAGACCAGCTCTGTTTAGAGGGGGTGCGGAATCTTAATTTATTATCGCAGGTCTCCTTGAAGAGGACTTCAGAGTTTGGAGCAAACAGTAAGACGAATGTTTGCTTTAGTGATCATTCATCATTTTATCCGTGGTAATGACCATAGAAGAGAAAGGAGTTTGCTCATAATTGTAAATACCCATAATCATGCAGAGGGCAAATGTAGCAAAATAAAGAAAAGACCTTAGGGCGGTGCCTATGGCTCAGTGGGTAGGGCGCTGGTCCTATATACCAAGGATGTCGGGTTCGAACCAGCCCGGCCAACTAAAATAGCAGTGACAACTGCAACAAAAAAAGCCAGGCGTTATGGCGGGCACCTGTAATCCTAGCTACTTGGGAGGCAGAGGCAGGAGACTCGCTTGAGCCCAGGAGTTG
>CAUYQV010010235.1:0-12426 GCA_963574575.1 Galagoides demidoff
GTGCCTGTAGTCCCAGCTACTTGGGAGGCTGAGACAGGAGACTCACTTGAGCCTAGGAGTTGGAGGTTGCTATGAGCTATGATGCCATGGAACTCTACCCAGGGGATAGCTTGAGGCTCCGTCTCAAAAAAAAAAAAAAGAAAAAGAAAAGAGATTTATTCTCACTTTTCCTGGGTATCTGCCTTTACATCAGAAAAGGCAGATGCTGTTATTTCCTATTTATTTATTTATTTTTTGAGACAGACCCTCAAGCTATCCCCCTGGGTAGAGTGCCATGGCATCACAACTCATAGCAACGTCCAACTCCTGGGCTCAAGCGAGTCTCCTGCCTCTGCCTCCCAAGTAGCTGGGACCACAGGTGCCTGCCACAACGCCCGGCCATTTTTTTTTTTTTTTTTGGTTGCAGCCATCATTGTTGTTTGGCGGGCCCGGGCTGGGGATTCGAACTCGCCACCTTAGGTGTATGTGGCTGGCCCCTAAGCGGATTCAGCCACAGGCGCCCAGCCAGTTATTTCCTATTTATTGGAAGCGTTTTCAGTAATGGGAAAACCAGTTTTGATTAAAACTGATAATGGCTCAGCATATCTTTCTAATAAATGCTTTTTTTCAACTACATAATATAAAACATATAACAGGTATCCCAGTCAATAGCACCAGACAAGCTATAATTGAAAGACAAAATAGAACACTTAAAAACATGCTTCTAAAACAAAAAAAAAATGGGGGGGGGGGAGAACAGTATAACATTACCCCCAGGAATAGATTACTCTCTGCCTTATTTACTTTAAATTTTTTGAATATGAATGATGATAATGAAACTCTAGCTCACAAGGACTGAGTTAAAGTTATTTCCACCCCTTTAAACCAACCTGTGTTTTACAAAGACACTCAGACTAATAAGTGGATACCAGCAAATGTCATTCGATGGGGAAGAGGATGTGCATATATCTCAACAGGTTCATTAAACTTTTTGGTCCCTGACAAAGCGTTGAAACTAAGTGATAGCACAAAAGAAACAGCCTATGACCACGCTGACTTTATTTCTGGCTATGCTCTCACTCCTCACTACTCAGGTAAGTGCTCAATCCTATGAATATTGGACATATATCCCAAGTCCTCCTCTACTGAGGGGAGTCAGCTGGTTTTAACCTAGTGTTCCAATTTATGTGAATGAATCTTTTTGGCTTCCTGGACCTTATGACACTTGTGGTCCTTTAAAAACCAATGAAGAAAGAATGACATTTTTTAATTACAGCACTGGTGTCAATGGACCACCCATTTGCTTTGGTAATCAGCCCCATTGTTTAACTTTTCAGTATCAAATTTGGACAAGTATAGGCCATCACTCCAGTTGAATCTCCACAGTAAAAAATGTATTTTTTAGTAGCCCTTTCTATTAAAGGAACAAAATTTAATGATACTTCGGTTTCTTCTGAGTTACCTCTTTGTCAAATGCACAACTTTTCTCAAGTAAGTGAACAGGTACTGAGAACGAAAGTAAGTGAACAGGTGCACTGAACGAAATGTAAAGGTGAAAGTGTGTTTTTAGTTGCTAATACTTCCTATGGAAGCATCATAGATTGGAGCCCTAGAGGTTTCACGTACCCTCAGAATTCTCTGAAACCTTTAAGATGGAAAGGAAATCATACATCAATTTCCACTACAATATCCAGTCAAATAATGTGGAGACATGAAGGATTTTCTCCTCCTTCTCCCAGTCTATCAAAATATCCTAAACAAAAACATTTATGGAAAATTGAGGCTGCACTCTGCCCTCTTCAAGCATGGGTAGAAAAATCATATCATAATCAACAAGATAAAAAATATACCTTATCTTTCACCAAAGACACAACTCTGTGTCTTTTCAAGCCTGTTTAAGGCTGCCTTTTGTATGGCTTAAAGGTTCTATATACTGGAACAAAACCAGTGGAGAAATTTGATGTTTGCAAACCTATACTATGTATGCATGCATTAAGAGTTCTGTTCAGTTTGATGTTTCCGAAGTGCAGTTATATCTTTTAAGAGCAAGAGCAGGTGTCTTGTTCCTGGTGAAGCTTGCAAGAATCTCCTGCATTGTCCATGCTTCAAATGATTGCTGAGAAGGTCCTAAAGAAATCCAAGCATTTTCTTGAAATGCTGATTGCAGCAGTTTTGGGAATGATTGCTGTTACTGCTGCTGCTGCTGCAGGAGTTGCTTTGACTGAAAGCATCAAGACTCAGGACTTCGTTGCTGAATATGCTGGTACCATAATTCTGAGGAGCTTTGGATGACTCAGAAACAAATTGACACTGAAATCCACAATGAACTTTCAGATTTAGAACAAACAGTAGTAATGTTAGGAGATCAATTGTCTAGTTTACAAAAACAAATCAAATTTCGTTGGGATTGGAATGTAACTTCATTTAGTATCACTCCTGTTCTTTATAATGCAACTGAATTCCCTTGGGATAAAGTGAAAAAGCATTTGTTAAACCATGAAAGTTTAACTAATGATATTCATTACTTACAACAGAAAGTATATGCCACATTTTAGCATAAGCTTGAACGTGTTAATGGAGATACTATACTAAAAGAATTGTCAAATGGAATAGAAAAGTTAAATCCTTTACCTAAATTGAATATTTTATTTGTAACTTCTGCAGGATTGCTTGTTATCATATTCATTATTTGTTTTGTTTTGTGTTTAGTCTGCAGACAGGTTCATCAAACCCACCAAGTGAGTGACTACCAAGCAGACGGGTTTTCCGTTATTTTACATAATTTGAGAGAAAAGGGAGAAATGTAACCTCAATGTAACTTTGAGCGCCATTGACTTATCTCTAAAGAAGCTTTCTCAGAGGCACATGAAGGGATGTTCCTTTAAGACCCTCCGAACAGATTAGCAAGCTAGTCAGTCATACAGGAGGTAGACTCTGCAAGCAGAATCTGGCTATCTCTGGAATTTCCTGGAAGGGACTTTGGGAGTGGAAAACAAGATAAGTTAATGTGCATTTCAGTTAATGTTGCACCTGTTCTCTCAGACAAACGGCTGAATAAGTTTTTGTGGTTGCTCTGTATGGTTTCTTTGTACTCTTATCATATAAACCATTGGCTGCCAATTAGTTTATTACTAGAATGTGTATGTGCAGAACTTAGTATGGTTAAGACTATATAAGCTTGAAAGAAATAAAATTAGGAGGGGCAAGATGGCCAACTAGAGCCAGCCTCCAATAGAAGCTCCCATCCAAGGGAAGGATAATGTGCAGAAAATACCCAGTTAAGCTGAAGACAGGGAGTTGAGCTGAGAGAGGAGTGATATATGCAGGTCACTTCTGATGAGGCAAGCTACAACTCCAAGAAAGCGAACTTCAGTACAAAATTCATCCCAAAGGAAAAGTGTCTGTCCCCTCCCCCAAGAAAGTTGTGTTTTTCTTTTCTTTTTTCTTTTCTCTTCCTTTGCTCCTGTAGGTTTTCTACAGGCAAGCGGTGAACTGAGGACCTCTTGTCTCACCCCACAGGTGAGATCTGTAGGAAGTGGGGTGTACTTCCCCAGAGGGACCCTGTTGAGACCCTGATAAAATTGAATTAATGTTTTCCCTGCCATTCTGAACTTCCAGTCCACCCTTCCCCCCCTTACGTGATGAACCAGAATCCTAGCCCTGCAGAGACTGTGGGAGTAGGCTCAAGAGCAGCATCCCCCACCCCTGACTGACCAGGAGCCCCACCCACCACCTGGCCAGAGACAGCTGGAGTCACGCTTCCTGCACCATGCTTCCCGAGTCCTAGCACCAGCGACCTCCCCGCCTCCGCACCACTCCCCCACCAGACATAGTGGTGACCTGAGCACTCCCCTTACTGAAGACACTGGGCACCAGGGACTGCCAGAACTGTGGGCAATGTCCCCCAGCCCTGCTGCTGGATCCATGTGCCCCATGGACCTGGAGCTATTCCTACAGGCAGAGCTCCTTGGCTATGGCAGTCTCATGGGAGTGGCACAGGGTCACTTCCCACAAAGATCTAGCAGCCATAGAGCTATCCCACAGGGGTCTAATTTTGGAGAGACACCTCCCCAACTCTGAGGACTGCCAGAGGAAACCAGAACTCACTCTATAGGGATACCAGTGCTGCAGAGTGGCAGGGGCAAAGGCACAGTGCCTGAGGGAGAAAAGCATTTGCTGACTTTTTACCCTCAGGATTAGACTGAGTCCAAGTGGAACACTCGCCAGTGGCTACTGAGTACCTGAGGCAGGCAGGCCTCAGCTCCCCCAGCCAGCTGGTAGCAGAGGATAGTGGCCAGGTTGCAGGGGCATTAACTCTCCCTTGACTCTGACAGGCACAAACCCCCAGCACATCTGCTTATTGAAGGGAACAGGATCTCAGCCCTGTTGGGTCACCAGTGACTAGGCGTGAAAGGGGAGCAAAGTGGAGAAAGAGACTCAGACTCCTGGTCCAACTCTGCTACCGGGTGGGACTTTTTGACTCCACAGAGCACCAGAGAGAGCCAAATTTGAGCACCTAGTATACCTCCACCATCTAGTTGCTGAAGACCTTTTGAACTCTCCCACTTGAGAGTTCATATTGACCGGGTCAGTTGGTTTGGAACTCCTATCCTGGGCCAGTCTTCCAAGGCCCCTCTCAGGTGATACCTTGGTTGTCATGGGAAGGGTTGATTTTCCTCTTCCAGTTGTTGTCCACGGGAGGTGGGCTGTCTTAATTGCTTGTATTTCTCCACAGCTAAGACTTCACCACAGTCACTGATCCACTAAGATTAGACAAGAACCAGCTGAACACAAGACACAGCCACCTCACCCCACCACACCAAGCAGAAGCAGGTTTCCTCAGCCTCAGACTGTAATACTGTACGGGCCCTTTGCAAAGCTATAGGAAAAAAGCTGCAACCATCAGCCTCTGATCCTTGACAAGGGGCTGGTTAACCACAACCCCAGGAACTCCCAATCCAGTTTCACCTTACCTGCCCATCTACCCAACAGTGAAAAACAATCATGGGGCAGAATCAGCAGAAAAACTCTGGCAACATGAATAATCAGAGTAGATCAACTCCTCCAAGGAACGATATGGCAGATACAGCACAAGATCCCATTCATAAACAAATGGCTTAGATGTCAGAAATCAACTTCAGAATCTGGATAGCAAATAAGATCAACAGATGGAGGTAAGGATGGAATTAGAATTTCAAGAAGTTATTCAAAAGATGTCTCAATATTCAACAAATTCAGAGACAAAATCACCAAAGATTTTTGACACATTGAAGCAAGAACTTGCAGCCCTCAAGATCTAAGAAATATAGGAAAATCCCTCAGTAACAGAATGGAGCAGGCAGAAGAAAGGATCTCTGACATTGAAGACAAAGCTTTTGAACACTCCCAAATGCTCAGTAAGGAAAAAACGTGGAGAATAAAAATGGATCATTCTCTCAGAGAGCTCTGGGATAACTCGAAGAGATCTAATATTTGCCTTATAGGAATACCTGAAGGTGATGAAGTTGCTGTGAAGGATACAGAAGCTTTATGTCATGAAATAATCAAAGAGAACTTTCCAGACATGCCAAAAGATCCTGAAATCCAGATAGCAGACACTTTCAGAACACTGGCATGACTCAACCAAAATAAAAATTCTCATAGACACATTATAATTAGCTTTAACAAAGTTAATATGAAGGGCTCGGTGCCTGGGGCTCAAGTGGCTAAAGCGCCAGCCACATACACCTAAGGTGGCAGGTTTGAATCCAGCCCCGGGCCCGCCAAACAACAATGATGGCTGCAACCAAAAAAATGGCCAGGCATTGTGGCGGGCGCCTGTGGTTCCAGCTACTTGGGAGGCTGAGGCAGGAGACTCGCTTGAGCTCAGGAATTGGAGGTTGCTGTGAGCTATGATGTCACAGCACTCTACCCAGGGGGACAGGTTGAGGCTCTGTCTCAAAAAAAAAAAAAGTTAATATGAAGAAGAAAATTCTGCAAGCTGCAAGACGTTAGAAAACTATAACCTACAAGGGTAAGAACATTAGAATGACTGAATTAGAATTTCTCTCTGCTGAAACCTTTCAAGCTAGAAGAGGGTGGTCATCGAGGGTGCTAATCTCCTTAAACAAAATAACTTTCAACCCAGGATCCTGTATCCAGCTAAACTGAGATTCATCTATGATGGAGAAATTACTTTAATGACATTCACATGTTGAAGAAATTTGCCATAACTAAACCAACTCTCCAGGATATCCTTAGACCTATCCTCCATAATGAACAACACAATCCTCCACTGCCAAAGTAACCTCACTCAGAAACTTCTGATCAAATTCCAACTTCCACAGTGGCAAAACGATTAAAAACATCCTCTGGTCTTTCGAAAAACTCGATACCGAAAATACTATCTGGCTTATCAATACTTTCAATTAATGTGAATGACTTAAATTGTCCTCTAAAGAGGCACAAGTTGGCTGACTGCATACAAAAACTCAGGCCAGACATCTGTTGCATTCAATAATCTCACCTTACCTTAAAAGGTAAACATAGACACAGGGTGAAGGGATGGTCATCTATAATTCAGGCAAATGGAAATCAGAAAAAAGCAGGTGTTGCAATTTTATTTGCAGATACCAACCAATGTAAGGAAGGACAAGGATGGTCATTTCTTATTTGTTAAGGGCAACACTCCACATGATGAGATTTCAATTGTCAACATTTATGCACCCCACCAGAATGCACCTCAATTTATAAGAGAGACTCTAACATACATGAGCAACTTGATTTCCTCCACCACCATAATTGTCGGAGATTTTAACACTCCTTTGGCAGTGTTGAATAGATCCTCCAAAAAGAAACTAAGCAAAGAATTTTAGACTTGAACATAACCATTCAACATTTGCATCTAATAGACATCTACAGAACATTTCATCCTAACAAAACTGAATACACATTCTTCTAATCAGCTCATGGATCATCCTCCAAAATTGATCATGTCTTAGGTCACAAGTCTAACCTCAGCAAATTTAAAAGAATAGAAATCATTCCTTGTATTTTCTCAGACCATCATGGAATAAAAGTTGAACTCAGTAACAAAAGGAATCTGCATACGTATTCAAAAACATGGAAACTAAATAACCTCATGCTGAATGATAGCTGGCCCATAGATGAGATTAAGAAGGAAATTACCAAATTTTTGGAACAAAACGGTAATGAAGACACAAACTTTCAGAACCTCTGGGATACCGCAAAGGCACTCTGAAGAGGGAAGGCATTGCAAGCCTTCCTCAAGAGGACAGAAAGAGAGGAAGTCAACAACTTGATGGGACATCTCAAGCAACTGGAAAAAGAAGAATATTCCAACTCTAAACCCAGCAGAAGAAAAGAAATAACTAAAATTAGAGCAGAACCAAATGAAATTGAAAACAAAAGAATCATACAAGAGATCAACCAGTCAAAGAGTTGGTTTTGTGAAAAGGTCAATAAAACAGATAAACCTTCGGCTAACCTAACCAGAAGTAGAAGAGTAAAATCCCTTATTTCATCAATCAGAAATGATAAAGGCCAAATAACAACAGACTCCTCAGAAATTCTACAAATCCTTACTGAATATTACATAAAACTCTGTTCTCAGAAGTATGAAAATCTGAAGGAAATAGATCAATACTTGGAAACATGCCACCCTCCTAGACTTAGCCAGAAAGAAGTAAACATGTTGAACAAGCCTATAACAAGTTCTGAGATAGCATCAACTATAAGAAATCTCCCCAAAAAGGAAAGCCCTGGACCACATGGCTTCACATCAGAATTCTACCAAACCTTTAAAGAGGAACTAGTACCTATGTTACTTAACCTTTTCCCAAACATAGAAAAAGAAGGAATACTTCCCAACACATTCTATGAAGCAAATATCACCCTGATCCCCAAACCAGGAAAAGACCCAACAAGAAAAGAAAATCATAGACCAATATCTCTAACGAATATTGATGCAAAAATATTCAATAAGATCCTAGCAAACAAAATCCAACAACACATCAAATTATACATCACGACCAGGTGGGTTTCATTCCAGGGTCCCAAGGATGGTTCAAAATACATAAATCCATAAATATAATACATCACATAAACAAATTAAAAAACATAGACCATATGATTCTCTCAATTCATGTGGAAAATCCTTTTGACAATATCCAGCATCCTTTCAGAATCAGAACGCTTAAGAAAATAGGTATAGAAGGAACATTTCTTAAACTGATAGAGGCCATCTACAGCAAACCCAAGGCCAATATAATATTGAATGGGGTAAAATTGAAATCATTCCCACTCAGATCAGGAACCAGGCAAGGATGCCCACTATCTCTACTGCTTTTTAACATTGTAAGGGAAGTCTTAGCCACCACAATCGGGCAAGAGAAGGCAATCAAGGGGATTTAAATAGGACCAGAGGAGATCAAAGGGTCACTCTTCGCAGACAATATGATTGTATATCTGGAAAACCCCAGGGAATCAACTACAAAATCCCTGGAAGTGATCAAGGGATACAACAATGTCTCAGGTTACAAAATTAACACTCACAAATCTGTAGCCTTTATATATACACTAACAATAGTCAAGGGGGAAAAAGAATCAAGGACTCTATTCCCTTTACAGTAGTGCCAAAGAAGATGAAATATCTGGGAGTGTATCTAACTAAGGACATGAAAGATCTCTGTAAAGAGAACTATGAAACTCTGAGAAAACAAATAGCTGAAGATGTTAACAAATGGAAAAATGTACCATGCTCATGGCTGAGAAAAACCAACATTGTTAAAATGTCTAACTACCTATGGGCAGCGCCTGTGGCTCAAAGGAGTAGGGCGCTGGCCCCATATGCCAGAGGTGGCAGGTTCAAACCCAGCCCCAGCCAGAAACAGCAGAAAAAAAAATAAAGAAAAGAAAAGAAATGTAAAATGTCTATACTACCTAAAGCAATCTACAGATTTAATGCGATCCATATTAAAGCACCTATGTTATACTTTAAAGACCTGGAAAAATTAGTACTTCGTTTTATATGGAAACAGAAAAAACCTTGAATAGCCAAGACATTACTCACAAATAAAACAAATCAGGAGGAATCACTCTTCCAGACATCAGACTATACTATAAATCAATACTGATCAAAACAGCATGGTACTGGCACAAAAATAAAGAGGTATATGTATGGAACAGAAGTGAAGATCAAGAGATGAACCCAGACACTTATCATCATTTGATTTTTGATAAGCCTATTAAAAATATAAATTGGGGGAAAGATTCCCTATTCAAGAAATGGTGCTGGGTGAATTGGCTGGTGACCTGTAGAAGACTGAAACTGGACCCACACCCTTCTCCTCTAACAAAAATTGACTCTCACTGGTTAAAGGACTTAAACTTAAGACATGAAACAGGCTCAGCACCTGTGGCTCAAGTGGCTAAGGCGCCAGTCAAATACACCTAAGGTGGCGGGTTTGAATCCAATCCGGGCCCGCCAAACAACAATGATGGCTGCAACCAAAAAAATGAACGGGCATTGTGGCGGGTGCCTTTGGTCCCAGTTACTTGGGAGGTGGAGGCAGGAGGCTCGCTTGAGCCCAGGAGTTGGAGGTTGCTGTGAGCTGTGATGCCATGGCACTCTACCCAGGGGGACAGCTTGAGGCTCTGTCTCAAAAAAAAAAAAAAAAGACATGAAACAATAAAAATTCTTAGAGAGAATGCAGGGGAAACGCTTGAAAAAATTGACCTGGGAGAATACCTTATCAGGAGAATACCCTGGGCAATTGAAGCAACATCAAAAATACATTACTGGGATCTGATCAAATTAAAAAGCTTCTGCACTGCCAAGAACACACTAAGTAAAGCAAAGAGACAACCCTCAGAATAGGAGAGGATTTTGCAAGTTATATTTCTGACAAAGGTCTAATAACCAGAATCCACAGAGGAACTCTAATTACTAAAAAAAAAACAAGTGATCCCAATCATTGTGGGCAAGAGACATGAACAGAAGCTTCTCTGAAGAAGTTAGGCGTTTGGTCTACAGACACATGAAAAAATGCTCATCATCATTAATCATCAGAGAAATGCAAACCAAAACTACTCTGAGATACCATCTAACTCCAGTAAGAGTAGCCACATCACAAAATCCCAAAACTACAGATGTTGGCGTGGATATGGAGAAAAGGGAACACTTCTGCACTGCTGGTGGGAATGCAAGCTAGTAAGTTCCTTGTGGAAGGAAGTTTGGAGAACATTCAGGAATCTAAATATAGACCTGCCGTTTGATCCTGCAATTCCTCTTCTAGGTGTATATCCAAGGACCAAAAATCATTTGGCAATAAAGATATTTGCACCAGATTATTCATTGCAGCTCAATTCATAATTGCCACGTCATGGAAGAAGCCCAAGTGCCCATTGACCCATGATGGATTAATAAATTGTGGTATATGTATACCATGGAATACTAGGCAGCATTAAAAAAGAATGAAGACTTTACCTCTTTTATGTTTACATGGATGGAGCTGGAAAATATTCTTCTTAGTAAAGTATTTCGGGAATACAGAAAAAATGCAATGTGCTCAGTACTACTGTGAAACCAACTTACAATCACACATGCATAAGAAAAATGAAACAACTATAGCCTAAGATGAAGGATAAAAGGGGAGGAAGTGGGGAAGGGATGGGGGTGGGTTGATAGAGGGAGGGTTGGTAGGGTGACCACACCTATGGAGTATATAGCAAGTACAAGTTGGATCTATCAGGTGTACAACACAATATCTTAATCCTGTAATTGGGTAATTGAGGTGAAGGCTATGTTGGCTAGTAGGATGTAAGCACTCCAATTTGTACAAATAATCAACACATTGAATCCCATAATGGCATAAATGTATTTATGATCTATGTAAAAATAATTTAATAATGATTTAAAAAAAAGCAATAAAGTTAGGCACGGTCTGCCAGAGCGAGCAGCAGTCTCCTCTCTTTAAGATATTTCAGTGCGGACTTTTCCTCATCGGCACTGATTCACACAACAGGCCACTGAGGTGGGAAGATCTCTTGAGCCCTCCCGGGCCTGTTCAGAGCTTCTGGAGGGTCTCAGTCAGATCACAGATAGGAATGGTCACTTTTAAAAAGAGTGTGTAAAGGGTAGCACCCTTAGCTCAGTGGGAAGGGTGCCAGCTATTTACACCCAGGCTGACGGGTTTGAACTCAGCCCAGGCCAGCTAAACAACAATGACAACTACAACAAAAATAATAGCTGGGCGGTGCAGCAGATGCCTGTAGTCCCAGCTACTTGGGAGGCTGAAGCAAGAGAATCGCTTAAGCCCAAGAGTTTGAGGTTGCCGAGAGTTGTGATGTCATAGCACTCTACTGAGGGCGACATAGTAAGACTCTGTTAAAAAAAAAAAAGTGTGTGTAAAGCCACATGCAGTGGCATTCACCTTTAGTCCTCGCCACCCAGCTACTCAGGAGCCTGATGTGGGAGAATTGACCTAGCTCAGGAGCTTGAGGCCAGCCTGGGTAGCATAGTAAGAACCCATTTTGAAAAGAAAAAAAAAGTATACGTAAATTCCAGTATTATTTGTTTAATTAAATAATTTATTTTTGAGACAGAGTCTCCGTCTGTCTCCTGGGCTAGAGTGCCAAGGCATCAGCCTCACTCAGAAATTCCTGGACTCAAGGGATCCTCCTGCCTCAGACTCCCACTACCAAGCCCAGTAGAGATGGGGGTCTAGGTGGCTCAAGCTGGTCTCTAACTCCTGACCTCAAGCAATCTTTCCACCTTGGCCTCCCAGGGTGCTAGGATTACATGTGTGAGCCATTTTGCCTTGCCCCCCCCCCATATTCTTTATAGCAGCAATGAAACAGAAAGTCATGTAAAATAAATAAGGCACTGAAATGATAGAATACCATGAAGTCATGCCCAGGATATCTCAAGTAGAAGGAAGCAGATCACAAAGGAGCATCTCCTCCAGGTTTAGAAGGATAATGTGTGTTTATGTTTGCACAGAAAAAGATAGAAGATGCTGGATGCAGTGGCTACATCTATAATCCCAGCACTTGGGAGGCCAAGGCAGGTAGATTGCCTGAGCTCACAAGTTCAAGACCAGCGTGAGCCAGAGTGAAACCCTGTCTCTAAAAATAGCCAGGCTTTGTGGTGGGTGGCTATAGTCCCAGCTACACAAGAGGCTAAGGCAAGAGAATCGCTTGAGCCCAAGAATGTGAGGTTGCTGTGAGCTATGAGGCCATGGTACTCTACCAAGGGTAAAAAAGTGAGATTCTGTCCCCCCAAAAAAATTTTTTTTTGAGACAGTGTCACTTTGTCTCACAACCTCAAAATCTTGGGCTCAAGGGATTCTCTTGCCTCAGCCTCCCAGGAGTTTTTATGTCTTAGTAGAGATGGGGTCTTCCTCTTGCTCAGGCTGGTCTTGAACTCCTGAGCTCAGGGGATCCACT
>CAUYQV010010236.1:0-28849 GCA_963574575.1 Galagoides demidoff
CTGGGACCACAGGCGCCCGCCACAACGCCTGGCCATTTTTTGGTTGCAGCCATCATTGTTGTTTGGCAGGCCTGGGCTGGGGATTCGAACCCGCCACCTTAGGTGTACGTGGCTGGCGCCTTAGCTGATTGAGCCACAGGCGCCGAGCCTTCTTTTTTTTTTTTGAGACAGAGTCTCACTATGTTGCCCTTGGTAGAGTGCCGTGGCATCACAGCTCACAGCAACCTCAAATTCTTGGGCTTAAGTGATTCTCTTGCCTCAGTCTCCTGAGTAGCTGGGATTACAGGTGCCTGTCACAATGCCCGATCATTTTTGTTTTTTTTGTTGCAGTTGTCGTTGTTTGGCAGGCTTAATTGGCTTGAACCCACCAGCTCTGGTGCGTGTGGCTGGCACCCTACTCACTGAGCTATGGGCGTCGAGCCTAAGCATCCTTTCTTGAGTGTTTGCCATTTCACAGGAACTTGGAATAGGAAGCTGAATGAGGCAGGGCCCTGTCTCTGAAGGAGCTGTGGGCAGGCCCCTTCCCCGCTGCAGGGTGTGCCCTGAAAAGATGCTGGGAGGCACCACTGCTATGCAGAAACGTACACCCCAGAGTGATTCAGTCACAGCCCCTGGCTTATCTTCCAGTCATTCCTGAGTGATGGGATGTGATAATGGCAACATGAAATCAAGAAATATTTGGTAGGAGGCCCCCTGAGGAGGTCAGTGCTGAGGGATCAGGGCTTTGCCCCACAGGTGTTGGTAGTGCCTTAGACTTAGAGTGAGCGGGAACTTCACAGAAGTCAGCAGGCAGGGCCCTCATGGCAGGAGCTAACAGCCCTATCCTGTAAACATAGGTGCACACAGATATAGCTGCTTCTGGTATAAGCAGAGACAAACAGAAGGAAAGAGAGATATTAGGACCAGCGAGAATTAATTCTCCTGTGCCATTTAGGCAGCTCCTCTTAGATGTTCTGCCTATCTCTTACCTGAGTCACAATTCTCAAATCTTCCTTCTGCAATAAGCTGGTGGGTAAAAATAAAGATGTACATAGCATGGCTGTTAACAATTAGGTAATGACAACCTGGCCAACCAAGTAAAGTCTTGAAGACTGAAATTCCCCTGAAGTACTTAACATTCCACCAAGAAGGACACTTGAAATACAGAAGGCATTTGTAAGCTGGGCTGTCAGGCTGTCTCGCTTGTGGTGGGGAGAGCGCCAGCCATCTGATCTAGACCCTCAAACTCAGAATCACTGGTGGAAATAGGCCCCATGCACTCGCATTTACTTCTAATCCTATCCTGGAGTCAGAATTAGGATTAAGAGAAGGCATTTAGGAAATGGCTAAGAGTGAATTTAATGGGATAAGAAATTGACCACAGAACTCTCCAGAATTGTAAAATGATAACTATTTAAGAGTAATTGATAGTTTCACCAAAAATAAAAGAATTACCCATAATTCTACTGTTCAGTCATCAATTTTGTTGCCATTTATTTCCTTGTTGGGCCCTTGATTGGCAGTCATCTGTGTTTTTACAGGAACTGTGGCATGTATGTGCACCATGATTCATCTGCCTTTTCATGTCACAGTATTGCACGTTTGCTTTATTTTACCTTCCTACAGATGTAGCAATCTCATAGATAACAGAATTAACCTGGTGATTCCATGCACCATATTTTATGCTGATTTCTTCTATCACTGGAAATTTCATTTTGGTTTTTTAATATTAATTTTAATAATTTGTTATGAACACTTTAAATTTTGACAGAATAACAGAGATAGCCTGGTAATTTTCTTATTTTAATTGAACTATCTATTTAATGACTAGCAAAAGTTCCTTTACAAAGGGGCTAGCCCAGGATGCAGCAGCAGTTTATACTAAGTAGTTCCTTTCATGTGAACAGCTTCCTGTGCACCGTGAATCCACACTGTCCTTTTGGAAAATAAGGAGTTAGAGTCAACACCCCCTCACAGCAATGCCAACCCTTTCCTTTTACACAATTCAGTTCAAGAAATGTAAATTGTAAGTTTTCGCTTCTTTTAATAGAAAATTATATTTAATCAGCATTGGGACAGAATGTTTCTATGCGTTTTTCTATCTCCACATAAACCCTCTCTTGTGGGATTTTTGTCATTTATTCATTTGGAGATATACTGTGAATGTGATTTTAATTTGCGCTTTTAGGAAGATTGAATAAGTTCTAAATCTCCCTGTTACAAGCTGCAGGATCTTGGTAAGTTTACTTAGCAATCCGTAACTTTGGTTTTCTGATGTAAACAGCAGCAACAATAGCATATGGAGTTGCCCTGATAATGGTAATGGAGGTGAAGATGGTGATGATGATGGTGCTGGTGATGGACGTGAAGATGGTGAAGATGATGATGGTGTTGGTGATGAAGGTGAAGATGGTGAATAGGGTGATGATGATGGTGTTGGTGATGGAGGTGAAGATGGTGAAGATGGGGATGATGCTGGCGCTGGTGATGGAGGTGAAGATAGTGATGATGATGGCACTGGTGATGGAGGTGAAGATGGTGAAGATGGTGATGGTGTTGATGATGGACGGTGAAGATGGTGATGGTGTTGGTGATGGAGGTGAAGATGGTGAAGATGGTGATGATGATGGTGCTGGTGATGGAGGTGAAGATGGTGATGATGATGGCACTGGTGGTGGAGGTGAAGATGGTGATGATGGTGATGGTGTTGATGATGGAGGGTGAAGATGGTGAAGGTGTTGGTGATGGAGGTGAAGATGGTGATGATGATGGCACTGGTGATGAGGTGAAGATGGTGAAGATGGTGATGATGATGGCGCTGGTGATGGAGGTGAAGATGGTGAAGATGGTGATGATGATGGCATGATGGCATGGGTGATGGAGGTGAAGATGGTGAAGATGGTGATGATGATGACACTGGTGATGGAGGTGAAGATGGTGAAGATGGTGAGGATGGTACTGGATATGACAACAACGTCCCTCCCAGGATGATGACAGCACAAATGTTACCTTCTGACACTGGGTCCTGGATCTTTATTAATGTGTAGGGGTATTGGAGAACAGAAGACATATTCTCCAGAAGTAAAAGTAAAAGGTGATGGCTGTGACCCCACACAGGAAGGCACTTTCCTGGTATCAGCGGGTACTGTGGGAAGTCTGCTATGGGGATGAGAAAGGGTGTGTGCAGCGTGCTAGATAAGCTGCCCACTAGGCCCTTATCTAGAAACCAATTTCCTATTACTTTTTATTGTGGACGAATCAATATTTTATTTAAAAAAAAACTGGCAATGGCAATACATTTTGACACATCAACAGATAAAACAATCATGAAGGTTGTAAGTAATTAGCTTACTGTCTCGTGCTTTATACAATTAACACTCTCTCAGGGGAGACAGAGCACATTTCACCACATTACAGGTAACCTTTCCTTATTCCATTTATCAAGACTTGCTGTAAAACAGATGGGCTTGGCCGGATTTAACCTTGCTCAGTCTTACAGTCTCAAGGAGATTTTCTGTATATTTATTTCTTGGATAAGGGATGTTTTCCCCCTCAATAGTGTTTAGTTTACTCACTTTCATCCTGAATTTAAATTGCATCCCTTCAGCCAAAGGGACATTTCCATAAAAAATATTGTATACTTTTAGCACACACTGGCTGTACTAATCCTGCCAGAAGTATGAGTAGTAAGTGTAGTTCATCAAATTCAAGACACGAGGAAAGACTCGATTATTTTTTGGCTTCACGTGGATTAAGGATGCTGTTTTCTAAAATGTGGCTGGGAACCGATACATGGCGGCCACCTGGCACGGTGCAGCTAGTTGTTTTATGCTTGAAATGTCGGGAGCTCTAATCTCTCCTTTGATCAGTGCTGACAATGACTCTTCCAGAGGGGGATGGGGAGCACCCCACTGAACTGGCAGGGAGTGGGGTGGGGCTGGTCCTCCTGGGACTCACCTTGTGCATGGAGGGAGGTGATAGGAAGGGAGGGGAGGGCAGGTGGTGTTGCTTCATCCTCTTTTTCTAGTAATTCTGGGAATTGTCCTTCACACTTCCACAGAGCTCCATTTCTTTTCTTTTTGGAGGGGGACAGATACTCACTAAGTTGTCGTGACCCATTGGGCTCCTATGGCCCTGGGTCTCGGTTAGCGCAGGAAGGAACCAGGCGAGAAGCGGATTAGAAGTACAAGCTTGTGAAAGGTGGGCTAGCCCTTACTTTCTGGGTAGCCCTGAGCAACCTCCGCACCAGCCTTTTATCGAAAGGGAATGATACAAGTGAGGGGAGAAATTAACAATGACTACGTGCTGAGGGCACGGGTTCCTCCCACAAGGAACTCCTGTGGAAGAATAGCCCAAGGTCCACGCCTCAGCTGCAGATCATCTTGCTTGGATGTTGGCGTCTCCTACGCTAAGTCACCCTAGGTAGGATACTATGGGCTTGGCACCCGTAGTACAGAGGTTATGGTGCCAGCCACATACACCAGGCTGGTGGGTTTGAACAGAGCTTGTGCCAGCTAAACAACAATGACAACTGCAACAACAAAAGAAATAGCCAGGCATTGTGATGGGCACCTGTAGTCCCAGCTACTTGGGAGACTGAGGCAAGAGAATAGCTTAAGCCCAGGAGTTTGAGGTTGCTGTGAGCTGTGATGCCATGGCACTCTACCGAGGGTGACAAAGTGAGACTCTGTCCCAAAAAAACAAAAAAATACTGTGGCATCAGCCTACTTCACAAGAACCAGAAACTCCTAGGTTCAAGTGATCCTTCTGCATCAGCCTCCCTAGTACAGCTGGGACTGGAAGTGCTCACCATGATGCCTGGTTAGTTTTTCTGTTTTTGGTAGAGATAGCCTCACTCTTGTTCAGACTGGTCTCAGACTCCTGAGCTCCAGGGATCCACCCTCCTTGGCCTCTCAGAGTGCTAGGATTACAGGCGCGAGCCACCGTACCCCGCCATCTTCATTTCTTTATGCCCACAAAAGAATCATCCTTTTATAGATAAAGAAACACCCTCTGCAGGAGGCCGAGGCAGCAGGAGGATCTTCAGTTCTAGGCCTCGTTTTCCGTCCTCTTCTTCACTCACGTGTCTTGGGTCCCCGGGACGCCCATCCCGCTCGGTGCTTCCCGGACCATCAGCACGTCGCCTCAGTGTCTCAGGAAGCAGCCGTTGATTGAATTTGTGTTTCATGGACCTCTTTTGTTCTGTTTGTATATTCCTCAGCACTCAACTCATGTTTTCTGCAAAATCCTGTAATAGTAATACATACGTAGCTCCCACTCAGAGTGCAGATTGTGCAGAAAATGCATTAAGTGGAAAGCTCACCTAGGTCCCTTGCTTCCTTTTGTGGACAAATAACAACATATAAAAATTAGTCTTTTTGAGAAGCTGGTTGTTGGTGACCTCTGGTATGAACGGGGGCCTTTCCCTCTCAGGTGCACGGGGAGATCACGTCCTGTCTGCACAGCTATCTCGTTCACCCTAATGAACAATGAAAGTGCTTCATTTTATGTTTATCTCTAAGAACATGGAGACTTTAAATGCTGCTGATGTGTCGCTGCAAATTAATATGCTGCATTAAAAAACAGAATGAAATGATTAAAATGCTATTAAAATGATCTATAAATCTTTCATTTTAAGAAAGGGCAGCACACACAGTACATTATCCTTAGCATGTAAGTGGGAATAATTAGTCTCAATCCAATTAGAGCTTGAGTTATGTGCATATTGGCAGACGCAGTCTGATATCTTGGTATTTTAAAAAAAGACAATAAAAGCCAAGGAGAGTCATAGAACAAGAACTGTCGCTTCAGAACCCTGCTGTACTTGGAGGTCGTTACAGCAAAGAAGACATAATCCCTCCGGTCTCCCCTCAGGGCTGCTGCCTGAGCAGGGCAGCTGAGCCGGAGCTTGTGATCTGCAGCCTCCAGCCCGGGGTAAAAATTTAAATGGCACGGGAAGAATTCTGGAATTTTCCATGGTTTTCCACACATTTTTCATGTGTAGCAAAGGAGCCCTCGGGCAGTATCTCTGCAGAACTCCCAGATTCATTAAGGACCCTCAGATTATCTAAGGCGGCCCCTTAATTTTCCAGGGGTGTGAGTGATGGAGCAACAAGGTTGGGATCCTAGTCCAGGTTGGCAGGGATTGGAGAACAGGTGCTCTGGGCTGGGCCGCAGAGCAGGACGCTAGAGAGCAGCGAGTTGGGGCGCTGGCGCTGCCAGGTGGGCATCCTGTGGGCACTCACCATTCTGGGTGCATTTTGAACAGGCAACTACTGCCCTGAGTCTCGGGTTCTCCTTGGCAAATGAATATTAATATCTGCTTTGATGAAAGTTAGTAGTTTTGCTTTACACTTGTCTCTTCTCAGGGATGCAGTGACAGCTCTGATCCTGGGGTCCTGTTTCCTGACCAGAGTCCACGTATGGTCCTGTGCCAGCCCCAGGTACTCTCTAGTCTGCCCAACACCTGCCATTGCTGGGCTTGCTGGGGACAGGGCTCTGGGGGATTGTCCCCCACAGTGGCATGGGCTCAATGCAGCAGGTGAGAAGAGAAGGCAGAGGGACAGGCTTGGTACCCAGCCAGGTCCCTGCAGCCAGAGATGGGAGACTCAGAGAGACCCAGTGGAGACTGCAGACAGCCAGGGCAGGTGCTGCCTGGTGGGCTGGCTCATTCTGAGACTGTCTTTAGGTAATGAGGCCCGACCTGCACCCTTAGGGCTCAATTGTCACACTGGAAATGGCTACTTCCCAAATGTCATCTGGTGCTTTGGCTGAGTTATGACGGGTGACTTCCAAGAGGTGAGTGGTTTGTGCCAAGCTCAGGTGTGCTCACCTCAGGGTCAGACCCAGTCCCCTCCCTGGGGTCATGAATGTGCCCCGGTATTCTGGGCTTGTCTTACATAAACATTTCATGTATATTTTTTAACCAGTGCATCCTATCATGATCATGCACACATGAAGGTCTCCTGGCAAGATAATTAACAAATACAAACAATGGAGGCTTGGCACCCACAGCATAGTGGTTATGGCGCTGGCCACATGCTCTGAGGCTGCCAGGTTTGAACCCGGCCCGGGACAGCTAAACAACAGTGGCAATTACAACAATAAAAATAGGTGGCTGGTCGCCCGTAGCACAGTGGTTACGTAGCCAGCCATATGCACCAAGGCTGGTGGGTTTAAACCCAGCCTGGGCCAGCTAAACAACATTGACAACTGCAACAAGAAAATAGCTGGGTGTTGTGGCGGACACCTGTAGTCCTAGCTACTTGGGAGGCTGAGGCTAGAGAATTGCTCAAGCCCTAGAGTTTGAAGTTGCTGTGGCTGTGATGCCACGGCATTCTACCCAGGGTGACAAAGTGAGACTGGGTCTCAAAAAAAAAAAAAAATACAAGCAATGGAAAGACACATAAAAGCCCATTTATGTTAATTAGCACCAAATTAAAGAGTACAGAGAGAGCTTAGCACAGGCCTAGCTCTTTGGAATGTCCAATAATAGTTAAAACTTTCCTGAGAGATTGCTAACGTTTTACATGGTTTAGTTTTTCTAAGTGTGATCGCTCTTGATTTGAATGAAGAGTAACAGGAAGTACTTGATCATAGCCATACTTGCTGAGTTACTATTTCTTATATAGATAAGTACATAGTAAAAATATTGTGAACATAGGTATATGTGTCCACATATAAGTATCTAGTTTGATTTATTTTCAGTTTAGAAATGTAAAATTCCAAATGACAGATTTTATAAATAGAACATGATACAATATTAATGGAATACTACACAGAGGGCTGTTTTGCCTTATTTCAAGAGTCAAAAGGAAAGTTTACTTTCAGAATATCTGCTAACATAACTGCTGATCAATACTTATCAGGAAGGACACTACTTCTCAAGTTAAAAGAGAAAAATCAGATAATTATGTCATTACACGCTAAAAATGCATTTTGCAAAATACAGCAGCAGCCCTGAAACACTCTTGTGAGTATTAGGAACACATGAATGTCCCAGAGATAAGATAAGAAAATACTGCTAAAAATAAACACTGTCACTTAAGCATCAAAATACTAAAAACACTTCAATTAAGGTCTGGAGTTAGATGGGCCATCCCATGATTACCATTATGATTCAAGAAAAGCTTCTAACAATAGCATAAGGCCCTACAGTGAACTGATCCAAATTAATGGAAGGCAAAAGACATCACATGATTTCCCTTTGCTGATTTCATAATTGTATGCATAGAATACTTGAGAGACTCTGGTTAAAAAGAAACCAAAATTAAATATACTTGTTAAGCTGGTCATATTCAAAGTAAATATGCAAAAGTCAATAGCATTTCTTCAACCCAATATCTAGAAATGAGATGGACAAAAATTCCATTTACAATATATTAGCAATGATATTAATATTTAGTAATAAATCAACAGAAACAGAGATTCTTGGTACAAAAAATGTAAAAGATTTAAAAAAGGTCTGACAAAATGTAAGACTTTCCAAATTCTTGAAAGGGAAGATTTCATGTAATAAAAACATTCATTCTTCCCAAATTCCTATATGTTCAATTCAACCCAAAGTCAAATTCTATCAGAATTTTCTGAGAAAGGATTTGGAAGATAAACTAATCAAATTGCCACGAAAGAGTTAAAAGGTGCAATAGCTCAGATTGGGAGGGAAAATTTGTCTGGAAAAGCACAATGCAGAGTCAGTGCAGTCTAGTCCACATGGCACTGGCATGAGAATAAACAAATTGATCCGGGAACTAAATTGTGAATGACAAAGTAGATCTCATTGCATGAGGAAATGATATTGCAGGCAAGGTGAGAGCCATAGTGACCCGAACGACTGTGAAGCTTTGCCCCTAACACTAGGTGAAAGCAGCAGGTCCCCACAGATTCCTCTAGCATTCAACCTTATACAATGAACTTACACACAAGTGTTATGTACTAAGGTGTATTCCACATGTAAGAGCTTATTTTTATTTCTCAGGTGTATTGATCTGCTGAGGCTGTCAGACTGGACAGCTTAAACAGCAAACATGAGCTTCCTCATGGTTCTCAAGGCTGGAAGCCCCAGGTCAAGGTGCACCAGGCTGGTTCCCACTCTCCCCCTCTCCCGGGCTTGTAGACATTGCTGCCTGCTGTTCTGTTCTCCCCATGAGCACCCCTGGTTTCTCTTCCCCCTCTCCTAAGGACACAGGTCCTGCTTGCTGGAACCCTGCCGTGTGAATCATGGGGGCAGGGGACACAATTCAGTTCGTAACTTCAGAAATGCAATTAAGCACAGCAAGAGGAACGGCAGGAAGGTTGGGTGAAGGATTCAGAAAGACCACTCTTCTCAGGTCAATCAGGTGCTGAGATGAGGTTGTTGTCAACATGTCGGCTTTTATTTTGAATGTTATATTAGCAAACTATGGAAAAACAACAATTAACTAAATACCTAAGTAAGTAAATGGAAGAGACTCCCAACTTGAGAGTTTGAGACCGGCCTGAGTAAGAGCAAGACCCCATCTCTAAAAATAGCTGGGCATTGTGGTGGGCACCTGTGGTTCCAGCTACTCAGGAGACTGAGGCAAGAGGATCACTTGAACCCAAGAGTTTGAAGTTACTGTGAGCTATGATGCCTCAGCACTCTACCAAGGGTGACAAAGTGAGACTCTGTCTCAAAAGAAAACAATATAGGATATCATTTGATACCTACCACATTGGTAAAAATTTTAAATAGCAGTAATACTTATTACTATTAGGCAGGGATATAAGGAATAAAGCTCTCACATCCACTGTTGCCAGAAAAAGACATTGTTACAACATAATTTTTAGACTATGTTGCCAAATTCTACTTAAATTAAATATTCCCTTACTCTGTCACTTAGCAACCCACTTCTGAGGCTCTTTCACAGAAGCACAAGTGCAGTAAATGTGTACCTAAACAAGGGTGTTCACATAACATCGTTCCCAGGGACGGAAAGAACCCCTGTAGACAAAAAGCTGGGCAGTAAGTGCAAACCCATCCGTGACAGCCTGCAGACTTACAGCCTGCCGCGGTCTATGCCAATTAATACAGGGGTTTCCACACAGTGCTGCTGAGTGAATATGAACATAAACACGGGTAGAATAACCTTAGTTTTATAAAGCAAATACTGACCAAAAATCTTCATACAAATGTTACATAAAAGTGTATGCGTGTATATATGGAGGTCTGTTTGTATGTAATTATGTTAGTATGGAGAAAATTATGGACAGATACCTACCGGGTCGTGATCAGAATTTACTACAGGAATAGAGGAGCTGTGTGTTTCTGTGTGATGGTGGTGACACCAACAATTAGTTGTGGGGTTTAGAGAGCAAAAGAGGACACCCCCCCCGCAAACCCCATAGAAACACAGCATACCTAAATGAAACCATCAATACAAAATTGTAAATATGTATATGTGGTGCACACAGAAATTTGAGTACAAAAAGACATGGTTATCTGTGATATACAGTTAAAAGGAAAATAAACTTGCTGTATAACAATTATTGCATGCATGGATTTCATTGAAATAAACAAAGTTGAAACCCCTATACATGCTGTGCTCTATCTGTACCTAGGTTTGACGTCCCAGGGATTGGTTATGTTGCATCACTGTAATTCGCTTTTTGGGAATTATTTAGCATAGTAGTATTTCAGAGTGAAGACAGGCAAACCAGAGGAGTAAGTATGAAACCAAACTGTATCATAAGGAACACTTCTGGACAAAGTTAGCAAGTGGCATCATGACCCCAGGAGTAGCGATTATTGTTTGTACATCTTTTACCCATATGTTTACATATTCTCTTTTATTTATTCTTTATCCTCATGAATATGCATGTATTTATCCTCAATCATACTAAAATTTCTTAAGTGTATCTTTTCCTTTGAGATTTATGCTCATTTTTTGGAGTGCAGTGCTAAGGATAGATTTTCTTCTGCAAGAAAAATCATGCCACATGATTCATAGGTGGGACAGATTATAGCCACACAAATCACATCCTGCGACTTGTGTGCCATAATTTCAGCCAAATTTGAACAGCATCACATCTGTTATTTGCAGAAATAACCATAAATTACCTCTCAAATTTTAAAAAAACATTCTCAATGGTACCACTTCTTTTCAGATTTATGGGCCGTTTTTGCAATGAAATATTGAAGTAGTGTGCTGGGAAGCTAGGTTGGTGGAAAAAATGAAGATTTTTTTTTTCTTTCATAAATTCAATTGAACAAAAATGACTTGAGCCCCTACTGTGTGCTGCAGGGAATATGCTGAAAACCTGAAATGGTCTTCTCCAGTCAGATGGTGAGATTCTTTAGGGTAAGGACAAGACAATCATAAACTCACTGTTGCTCAGATTTAGAAAGATAGAATTGCTTTTACATGTGGAGGGCAGTGGAAAGATTAAAGCTAAATTATCAAAAGTTCTCTTTGATGTCTCCTGGAGGAGACAATCTGTCTTTTGCTCCTCCTGAAGGACACTAACCTTATCACGGGGGCCCCACCCTTGTGGCCTCACCTCAGGCTCCTCCTAAGACCAGTACATTTGGAGGTAGGGCTTCAGCATGTGCGTCTTGGAGGGAAGCAAGCATTTGCTAGTGTCAGGGATTTTGAATCTTCTATGGAAGTTTCCAGAAGGCAATACTTAGACCAGAGGAAAGGCAAGGCTCTGGGTGCATGTATGACCATGAAGATGAGGAGGGCTATTTCCCACATTCTTACTGCACTGCTGGGCCCAGCCCTGATGAGTGGAGCAGGGACATTTAGGTTCCCCTGAGAACCCAAGACAAACCCTGTGCATGGAACAGGTGACCCCAAGCCCCACCTACATAGCCACTTGCTTGGCCCCAGGGCCCTGGTAACTGGCCCCAAGTCCTTGCACGGGCCATGGGCCAACTGTTAACTGGAACCTGAACCTCCCCCAACCCTCAGCCCTCTACACCTTTGCCAAGAACTCAGGACACTCTACAGCCCATTATCTGGCTCATGTGAGTCTAAGTATCCCCCAACTCCGTTTCTCTTCACTTTAGATCTTGAATATACTGAGCACTCCCTGCCCTTTCCTGGAAGTCAGTAGAAAGCCCTGCTGAGTCGTTGCCATCCGTCCCAACCACCCAGTGTTCTCTCCCCTTTCCACACCTTAATTGATTAAGAGGCTTCTGCAGGTTTCACGGAGCTTCCTGGTATTTTCGATTTCAGGGTAATCCTTGCTTGGCGATAGCACAGACAAGGTCTGCTGGGGCCATTTCCCCAAGATGGGCTTTTCACGCTGTGAAGGTTGTTGGCAGGGATCCTGGGATTACTGAACAGTGTGAAATGCGTTTCACGTAGGTGGGAGCCGCTTAGCACGGGCCACACGAACCAGCCAGAGCAGCTGTGCAAACGTGGAGCTCAAACACCGCGGCGAGTCTGCAAACAACCTGGGTTCTGCCTTTTATTCCCCACTTAGCTTAATGGTGAGGGTGAGAGAGGCTTGGTTAGTGTACAGCGCCTGAGGTTCAGATGTTTTTTACCTTTAAAGTTGTTTATTGGTATATTTCTTCTTTCATCAATGTGTTGTATCACATGTTTCATAATGAAAAGAACTTAGAGACCTGGGGGATACACATGGGGCATTGTTTAGTTTCCACAGCGGCCGTGGCCAGGTATTGTCACTGCTGTCCAGGAGAGGAAGAAGCTGTGTCTGTCCCTGCTCCTGGGCACACATCCTGTCTCTCCGAGGGCCTGTGGTACTGGCTGCTATTCACTTGTCCCGTCTGATTCCCGGGTCACCGTCAAGGTCACAGGTGGGCATGGTTCCCTGGTCCTGGTCCTCGATGGCTCAGTTCTCTCTACCATGGTGCACAGTAGGCACGCAGACCACTGAGAACTCGATGCTCGGCCGGTCCCAACTGAGAGGGGCGGTGAGTAAGAAAGACACACTGGTGAGTATGAGCAAAAGAAGATGAAAGGCAATAACTTTTTTTTTTGGCTGGGTGCTGGGGCTGGGTTTGAACCCACCACCTCCGGTATATGGGGCCAGTGCCCTACTCCTTGAGCCATAGGTGCCGCCCAAAAGGCAATAACTTTTACACAGATGGTGACTGCATGCTGAAGTGATGTCTTAAACATATTGGGCTACATGAAGCATGATGAAAATTAGTTTAACTTGTTCCTTTTTGCTTTTTACATGCTGCTGTTGGAGAAGTTAAAATAAGGTCAGTGGCTCACACAGCCTTTCTGGTGGACGGCTTGGACCTGTGTGATACTGCAGAGGGTGGGGGAGTTAGTGTGGCTGGTCACCTTCACAGGAGAGGTGCTCAGGCCGGCTGTCTCTGGCCATGCTTACAGTGGTCTGTGGTCTGCCAGGTTTCTCCTGGATCTGTTGGTCTAGAAAGTGCAGTGGGACAGAGACCCCGTGTCCTTCAGGTCAGGGCTCCCAAACCTCCAGCCCACGGTGCCACATCCAGCCTCCTCCCTTCTTGGTGAGTGATGCTCCCTTTGGGTCCAGCTAGCACATGTGTTTGCTGGATTCCATGGCTATTTTGCGCTTCAGCGGCAGAACTGAGTAGTTTCCACAAAGATCTTGTGGACTGCAAAATCTGAAGTATTTGCTAACTGACCCTTTGCAGAACAAGCGTGATGACCCTTGCTCTGATCCCTGCCCTGGACTCCTGTGCGTAGCTGTGATTTGACTTGGCCGGGAGCTGGGGGCCAGGGCTGTTATGGGAAGTTTCTTGTGTGTCCCCACCCACCTCTGCTGTGTAGCCAGGGCCCCACAGGGTGCTCACGGCAGCTGCAAGAATCTCACTTTTATATGTCAGGGCTGGGGAAGTGACCCCAAGGATGACATCCTCTTATCTACCACCTGGTGTTCCCAGGCACTGGTTTATGATCATGGTCATGTTTCCATCCTCTGAGCTCAGTGTCATTCAGCCCCTCCCCCAAGGAACGGCCAGGTCTTCTGGGGGACCCTCACAGTGCACACCTGCCCGAGTGGCAGGCTCTCCCGCCTCCTCCTCACTGTGCCTAACTGTGCTGTGCTTGTCCAGAGTCGCTCAGCCTCTCTGAGACTCCTCTCCTCCCAGTGATGATTCTTCTCCTTCTGCTTGATGGGCTCCCTGGGGAATCAAAAGACATGACGCATGATGTAAATAAAGTGCTGACCTCAGGGCACAATGGTATTCATGCTGGTTTTCAAAAATAAAATCTACAAGGGACAGATGGTTTCATCTCGCAATTAATGTCTCCTTTGAGGAAGAGCTGAGCTGCCGGTGGCGCTGAGATTTTCCTCGGTAGGGCTTGGTTCTCAACCTAAATGTAGACATGTTTCCAGTTTTCATTCTTTCTTTCTGCTTTAATGATACTTCTCGCAGGTTGAACATCCACTGACAATTACAGAAGGTGTGAGCTCAATTTCAAGCAACCGGGTCCATTCCAGAGGTGGGGATCACTGCAAAATACCTCTGGGCTGATGGTTCTGAGAATGGAAGCTCCAGCCTGTGCTGGGGCCTGGAGCCTCGTTTTGAGATGAACATCACTTTGCCTACCAGGCACCTTTATCCTCTACAGAATGGGAGCATGATATTGTCGGTGTCCCTGGGAAGCAGGGTAATTGTGCCCTTTGCACTGTGTGCCTGAATACTGTTTGACACACAGCGTTTCACTCTCACAGATGTATCACATCCACGGGAGGACTCTGCCAGCCCAATCCTGAACCATTCAAGGCTCATTTTGCACTTCCTATAGCCCCTCAGGATTTTCCGGAGTCATTATTCTCATATATTAGATCTGTACTATTTTACCATGAACTCATCTCTTCCTAAATTTAAATGGGAACAATTTTGAGTAATAAAGGTGGCCATTTAGTTAATTCAATATTATTTCTAACCACTTCTTTGAAACAGTTCTGCTTAGCAGAAGGAAGTTCTAAAGAAGTTGACAGATTTCTTTGGTCCTGTCAACCTGCCCTTTGACTCATTAAAGCAAATATAAACTAAGGGTTTATTTGATTAGTGATATGGAATGAAGCTTCCCAAGTCTGCCATGGATGCTTAATAGAAATGTTTCATACAGTGTTGGAAATTGCCTAAATTCCTGCTTGAAACTTGGACAGGCAATTTGCACAAGATGTCCCTGTGGGCCACCTCCAGGTGGGCCTCAGGTACACTCAGGGCAGGTGTGGGCTGATTCCAGGTAGGCCTCAGATGCACTCAGGGTGGGTGTGGGCAGACTCCAGGTGGACCTCAGGTGCACTCAGGGCGGGTGTGGGTAGACTGCAGGTGGGCCTCAGGTGCACTCAGGGCAGTTGTGGGCAGACTCCAGGTGGGCCTCAGGTGCACTCAGGGCAGGTGCGGGCTGACTCCAGGTGGGCCTCAGGTGCATTCAGGGCAGGTGTGGGCTGAGTCCAGGTGTCTGTAGGTGCACTCAGGGCAGGTGTGGACTGACCCCAGGTGCACTCAGGGCGGGTGTGGGCAGACTCTAGGTGAGCCTCAGGTATACTCAGGGCAGGTGTGGGCTGACCCCAGGTGGGCCTCCGGTGCAATCAGGGCAGGTGTGGGCTGACTCCAGGTGGCTGTAGGTGCACTCAGGGCAGGTGTGGGCTGACTCTAGGTGGGCCTCAGGTGTGCTCAGGGTTGGTGTGGGCAGACTCCGGGTGGACTGCAGGTGCGCTCAGGGCAGATGTGGGAGGCTGTGTCTCTGTGTCTAATCTACCCTGAGTCTGGCCTGCCTGTTGACTTCTCAGGGAGCCTCAGTGTTCACGGTGGAAGGAGGCCACCTCTCCCTGCTGCTGTGCCATTTAAGTCCCTGGAGCCTGAGGCTGGTAATTGCCGCAGCGGGCGTCAGGTTCCCTGGTTGGGAAACTCTGCAGGTGTCTTCCCCGGATGGGAATGAGGTGGCTGGCGGAGCAGGCACAGGGGGTGATTACACTAAGAACTGTTTCTTCTTGCAGTGAGGGCGGCCTTGCAAGGTTAGCTATAATGTGCAGACGGACCCGTGTCAGCTGAGGATCCCTCCCTCTGTGAAGTCTGATCAGACTCAGATTCTGGGGCTGCCACTGAGTGGTCACGACAGTGTCCAGGCCTGGTAGTCAGAAGGCCCTCAGGGCTCAGCTCTTCCAGTGTTCATGGGAGCAGAAAGAAGGTCCCTGAGAGAAGATCCAGCTCAGCTGTGATGCACTTACCCCGTCCCACGAGTTCCTGAGTGGGGAGGTGTGTTTCTGTGCTGGCTTATAAATTCAGGGACATCTGTCTAAGCAGGGGCTCCCTTAGCTTGGTCTTAGCCTTTCCCCTTTCAGGCAATAGTGGTGAGTCCCCAGACAGGCCTTCAGCTTCCTTGGCCTGACAGGACACCTGAGGAGCCTCAGCCACCCATGGATGACAGCCTCAGGAGGCTCAGACCTGCGCACATTAATTAAATGTTGGCCGGGCTTGCTCTGGCTATGAAGGGAGATTAAAGGCTGCTCTGTGCTGATAAACAAACACCCATTTAACACCAGGGCTGCAGCGAGACACCTGGCTGAACTTCCCCATGTGGATTTTTTTCAAAACCTCATTAAAACACTGGCAATTATCGGATAACATTGTAGACCACAGAATGCTCACCCTCCCCTCCTTGAGCAGATTAATGACGCTGCCTTGATTTGGGTCTCTTCAGAGCCACAAATAAGCTGTAATTTTCCATCTAGCCTTGTGGAACGCAGCATCATAATTAGTAAATACCAGCTTGAATATCAAGTCTGACTTAAGGTCATGAAATTCCCCTGCTGCCCAGAAAAATGGTCATGTTTTGTCTCCCCGGCTCACTGCAGCCGCCTCTGGAGTGTGCACGGGCTGCTATGATTACCCCTCTGCTCTCAGATCCATTTTTGTTTGTGTACCAAAGTGCCTAAGCTTCTCCTTGCAGGGAGCCATCTCTTTGTATAGGAGTGATAATTTCTAGGGTTTCCTGGCATGACCCTCTGTTCCCTTTTGGGTCACTGTTCCTGGTCCTAACTGTCCAGGTATGACATGGCTTCCGCAGCTCCCAGGACCAGCGCTGGACACAGAGGCTGACAGGGCAGAGAAGGAGCCCGGAGAGGTCTGTACAGAGCCAGTCCTTTAGAGCTTAAAGATGAACCTTTATTTCTTGATGCCCATGTGTTTATTTTGCACCGATTTGTGGGGTCATAGACATAGGACCTGTGCACTTTCCCGTGCCTGTGCTTGTTTACAATTTATTTCAAGACTTTATTTTTAGAGTAGTTTTAGTTTCACAGCAAAATGAAATAAAAGGTACAGAGATTTTCCACATGCTCCTACCCCAGGCAAGCAAGCCCTCATCACTGTCAACGCCCCCCCACCCCCAAGCGGTGGGTTTGTCAGTCGGTAAAACGGTATCCATATGTCATTCTCACCCCACATCCATAGTTGGCCTTGGGGTTCACTCTGGTTTTGTACATTTTGTGGGTTTGGACAAATGGCAGTGGTTTAACACAACACAGACATTTTTTGCCTGCAAACAGATGGGCAGTGGCCTCAAGAGGAACTCCCTTCTTCCTGTGGCTCAGTTTCTGCCTGTGGCCCCAATGTCTTATCGCAAGATTTCCAGGTTAACTGGCAGGGTGAGAACAATCTGGAGGGCTCACTGCCCAGGGCGCCTTTCCTTCAGGGAGTTCTTCTTCTGCTGAGGTCAGCTCTAGGACTCGGCGATGTCTGCAGCGCACTTGGACCACCTGGAGTCATACATCTCAGCAACTGAGCCTGGTGCACACACCCCTGGAGGGAGCTCCCAACAAGCTCATCAAAACAATAATGATAAAAATAAACTCTGGACATTAAGGGAAGGCTTTCTAGGACCTCCTCAGCTTAAAGCCTAGTGTTCTAGGTCTGTGCTAATATGAAAACACCCTCAGCCTCCAAGTGGAAGCAGATGACACTGCATTGGTTTCCTCCAATCCAGGATAAAAGAGTGTAGGACGAGGGCAGGAATAAAAGACCCCACCTTGGGGGGGGGTTCCACCGGGGACAGTGCTCTGCTGGGCACCAGGGAGAGCTATGGGAGAGAGCAGAGTCTGGGGGACACCTGGGCTGATAACTTTTTTGGGGGAAGAAATTTAGCTAAATATCAGCACGTCCAGCGTGAATTTTCAATCCCCAGTGCTCACAGACGTGTGGACCTTATCTCTCCCCGGCTTTGGCACCTTGCTGCATTCGTTTGTTGTTTGCTCTTATTTCGTAAAGGGGGTGGAAATGACATTGATGTCGTAGATAAGGAAAGGAACTTGGTGGGTGAGGGTGGCAAGGTCAGAGCCGGAGTTCAAGAGTCCTGAGCACTGAAAGGACTGTAGTACCCCCAATGCAACCCACAACTCCAGAGTGGGGCAGAACAGGCATCTGGGCGGAAATTACAGTGATGCTCCCGGTGTTCTTCCTACTGAGTACCCTCACATGGCTCTTTTGGGGCCACCCTCAGGGGGCAGCGCTTCAGTGTCTGAGTCTCTGAATTCCGTACAACATGAATTCATGCAAAACTGAAACACAAGCAGGAGCCCTGCCGGGAGGAAAACACGTCCTGTCATGGCTATTTTAAGAAGAAAAAGAAATGAACAGTCTATCCTTTTTGTTCTAGCCTCATCTTTAGGCCTTCTGGAAATAATTTACTTGTCAAAATCAAAGTAACCCTAGGAATTTATTATGTACTGCTGACCAGTGACTCCTGGTACAAACAGTAATCAAATCACCTAGAAAAATAAAGCTCCCCATGATCCGATTACACTGCTTCTCTGAGATGGGCACGTAGGTGCCTAATAATCCCAGCAAGGAGGAGCCCCTGTCACGTCTGACTGAGACCACTTGCCCTGCTTCTGCCCAGCCAGCGGGGTAATGGAGTGGGTGGGGGCCCAGGCTGCTCCTTGGTAAATTTGAGCAAATTCCAAATAATTTCATAACTTGAATTTGCCAGTCATTAAAGGGGGACCCTCATCTGTAACTTCCCTCTCTCACTCTCACCCGCTTCTATGAAAACCCAACACGAGCAGCACGGCAGGTGCGGTGGTGCGGAGCTGACAGTACAGGGGTGCTAACTGGCACCACTCCTGTCTGCATGGGTGTCATCCTTGTTTTGGAGAATGGCCTTAAGTGATAATTCTAGCATTTGCTGATTATTATGAGGAGCGAAAGGAGCTGAGGGGACAGTGCTGGCCTCTTCCTTGCTCCATAACCTTGGAGATCACTTGGCTTGTTGGTGGCTTCCTGAGAGATGAAAGGGGCCGTCTACAGGAACCTAAACTCTTTCTCCAGCTGCACATTCTTTGTCAATTTTCCAACCACCTGAGATTAGAGTTGATGGTGAGATCTTTTTGATCTATCTCAAAATGCAATTATATTTCCAGTCAGATTCCATCGAGGCCAAATTCATGTTCCTCTTGGGCTGAGATAACAGTTTCTCTGGAAGCATTCAAGGTAAAGTAATAACCTCCTTGCTTGCAATGTTATAAAATTATACAGGAAGTATCTTCTGGGATAATGCCTGACAGCTATTTATGTTTGAGTCCTGCACTGTCATAGCCTATGATTTAGGATGACCACATGACCTGGATTTATGAGTGCGTGGAGCCGTGCAGCTCCACACTCAGCACTGGCCACTGGTCATGTCCACCCCTGGGATGAGCTGTCTCAAATGCCTGTGCTCATGCAGATGGGGGCAGTTGCAATAATCTAACCCTAATTCTGTTTTAAAACATTCAGAAGCACAGGCAGGAGCCAGCTGAGGTTTGGTTTGCTGGGGTGACAGGGTAAGCCCACTAGCAAGCCCATTCCCTGCAGCTGAACAAGGCAGAGAGCTTGTGTTTCCTCTAAGCACCAAGTTCCCTGCCTCATTCTGCAAGCGTGATTCTCTGGACGCTTGTGCAGCTACCCAGGACAGAGTGTGACTCGAGAGGGACAGACTCTGTCTGTCTAGGAGGCTCCCAAACCCCTCACGGAATCGGAGCTCGGCAGTGCCCCAGGGAGGTGCCCTGCAGAAGTGCACTTGCTGGGTGAGCGGGAGCCCACACAGAGTCAACAAGTGCTGGGACATTTCTCCTGGGGTCATAGACCACTTGGGACTGGAGTTTCTAAGGTCACCATGTGGACGCCAGTTGGTGGTGTACTGTTTATAGCAGAAAAATAAATCCCCAGACGATATTGCTTGTATTTCTCAAATGAAGCTTTTAGCTGAATGAGTGTCACACAACACCTTGTATTGCCGGGGAATTCTGAAACCCAGTTTGAAGGGTCCCCGAGAGCAGTGGAGACCCTGCTGTCCACGTCTGTGCGCACAGAGTGGCACAGCCCCGAGAATGTGGAGGGGCCCACAGTGGTCATTTAGCTTTGGGGGGCAGCGTATTTTCCTTTACCACACAGGGAACACGTTGGATTCTGCCAGTATTTTCAAAATTTACTCAGGAGTCAACAACTCAGAACACAACCTTCATGGTTAAACAGCTAGAACAGACTTTCCTTTTAAGAAGGAAGATAAGGAAGACGGCATTACGTGGATTTATTGGGTCTGCCTGTCAATATAACATTGATATGTTTCTATTTTCTATAGTAAATTATGCATCAAGTAATTATGAGGCATCCCTGTGTCCTTGGAAACAGATGTTTCTCTTCCTTGGTTAATTAGAGTAGTACAAGTTAGAAGTCACAGGTTTGGTTCTGGGCCACAACACATCTCTGCCTCCCTGACCCTTGAAGCCTCCACTGGCTCCTTAGTCATAGCATAAATACACATTTTGTCAACCATAGTGGACAAATAGGGGTCATTTTCTGAGGAGAAAGGGTAGAGAGCATGTTACACACCTAGGGCCAGTGGCTTTGTAATCATTTAGGTTTTTGAGTTATTTACGCTCTATTTCACCAATATGCTCTTTTGTATTTCCTTTTTGCTGTAAGTATAGCAGTTTGGAAGCTAAGTGACTCAGAATAAACTAAAATTAAGATAGATTTATATCAGGAGAAGCTGACAGTTTGGAGTCTGATAGTCTATAAAAACTTGAAAATTTCTTTCTTTTTATTTGGCCCTTGGGCATAAATTATTGATTGAGGTGACAAACTCAAGCTGATGTACCACAAGGGCATTTCATCCGTAATACCACTTTTGCTTATCGCATAAGTAACCCAGGATTAAATAGAGAGGGGAAAGAAATCACTTGGTGGAGATGCCCACTTTCAAACACCACAGATGGAAAAGGTGGGGAGTCCAGTTTGACTCAACTGCGGACTAATTGGGCAGCTCTCATGAGAAAAGATGAGTCTTCTTGGCAAGGCTGCAGCTGGTCTTCAGCTGTAATTCCAGATGGACATTGTGTCAGAGATGTTGGGACAGGTTAGTCTAAGTGAGAAGCCACCAGAGAAAGGGGAGTCTGGCCCCAGCAGGGACAAGACCCGAAGGGGGAAAGATGGAGTCACAATGGTTCCCTGCTGCCAGTTACTGCACGAGGCTGGGACTTGGGCTACTGTCTTGATAACACAACACATAATTTTTAAGAGGATGCAGATTTTATCTCACCCTATGTCTTGTATCTGTCTGTAAATCTCTGATTTCTACTTCATTATACTCCAGACTATAGATTCTAGAAAGAAGCAAATTGTTTGAACATTTGTAATAAAAATATGAGACAGTAATATTGAAATTAAAATTTAGCTGGAAATGAGCAGATTTAAATCTCCAAAGTAAAAAAAAAAAACTCCCAGTTAATATAATAGAGAATATTGTGATACTGCCATTAGGGATAACTATTTTCCTATTTAAATGATTTTATTGTACTAGTTTCGTATAAAGCGAGGATAGTGAATCCTTTTTAACCTACATTTTTATGCTGTTTTGAGGATCAATTTAGCTGATGCTGACAGACGCTACTACGATCTCGAGGTTCCACTTGTGAAGTGTATCTGTGTATATTTATCCCTCCTCCAACCATATTAAGAATTTCAGGCAAAATTTGTGAACTTAGAATTTCTCTAACCTGTAAAATAAAGATCCGTGCAATGGCAAGGTGTGTGAGAGAGACGGACCCCTCTGCATTTTATTTCTCCCAGTTGACCTGATCGGGCGCTGTTAGGCTTGCCAGGGGCAGGGGCTCTGGTTCACTCCAACGACATTCACTTCTCAGAGCAAATTTAAAACATTCTATTGAGATCCCGACAGAGAAAAGACACAAGTGCTTTTGATGAACGAGGGATGATAAATACAACATAATTGTACAGGTCCCCAGTTATGGAAGTTGTGGTTTATAATGAGGCATTCCTTTTGTTTTGTGTGAGGTCAACATCACTCTACCTTGAGTAACATAAGAACGATCACCTAGATTTTATTACATGCTCACTATTATCCTTAGTCCTCTTAAAGGATCTTTGTTTTTTTTCCCTTCTGTAGGTGATTATTTATTTATTTTATTTTAATATTTTTATCTTTTTGTAGAGACAGAGTCTCACTTTATCTACCTTGGTAGAGTGCTGTGGCATCACAGCTCATAGCAACCTCCAGAAGGGCTTAGGTGATTCTCTTGCCTCAGCCTCCCGAGTAGCTGGGACCACAGGCGCCCACCACGATGCCTGGCTATTTTTTGGTTGCAGTTTGGCTGAGGCCAGATTTGAACCCGTCACCCTCAGTATATGGGGTCGGCACCCTCCCCACTGAGCCACAGGCACTGCCCAGGTGATTATGTATTAACGTTTGAAAGTAAATATGGGCCAGGAGCGGTGGCTCACACTTGTAACCCTAGTAATCTGGGAGAGGCTGAGGTGGGTAGCTTGCCTGAGCTCACGGGTTCCAGACCAGTCTGAGCTAGAGTGAGACCTTGCCTCTAAAAATAACTGGGAATTGTGGCAGGCACCTGTTGTCCCAGCTACTTGTGAGGCTGAGGCAAGAGAATCACTTGAGTCCAAGGGTTTGAGGTTGCTGTGAGCTATGCCATCAGGGCACTCTATCAACGGTGACAAAGTGAGACTCTGTCTCAAAAATTAAAAAAGTAACTAGGAAGAGATAAAGTAACTGGAGCCTTTTCATATGTACATGTGTGAATGTGCAGAATCATAGTGATGGTTTCTATAGTGTATGAGGGCTTTTAATGTTATCAGTAGTGCCCAGAAATAACACTTTTTTTTTTAGAGATAGAGTCTCACTTTGTCACACTTGGTAGAGTGCCATGTCATCATAGCTCACAGCAACCTCCAGCTCCTGGGCTTAGCTGATTCTCCTGCCTCAGCCTCCTGAGTAGATGGGACCACAGGCACCTGCCACAATGCCTGGCTATTTTTTTTTTTTTTTCTGGTTGCTGTTGTTGCAGTTTGGCTGGGGCTGGCAACCAAACCCACCACCCTGGCATATGAGGCCAGCACCTTACTCACTGAGCCACAGGCACCACCCCAGAATTAGCACTTTTAATGGCACAATGTTTGTTCCTATGAATTATGTACATATATTTCTTGACTCTTCCTCTATTCTTGAGAATTTGGATCCTTCTTGTCTTTTTTTTCATCATAAATATATGATAGTAAATGTCCTTGGGTATAAATTTTATATACTATTTTATTATACTACTATTTTCTCATAGACATGCAATCACTTTTTATACATTCATGCTATTGCCAGCGTAACTTTTTTGGTATATGTTATGCGCATCTTCTTGGTTTTATTTTAATTTTGTTTTGCTGTTTCTGCAAGTTTAAACTATTATAGTAGAAGCTTTGTATACTTAACTTTTGGTAATTTTTCCAACAAAGATTACCAAACAATACCTTGTTAAGTAGGTATTATTGTCACCACTATGCCAGGGAGAAAGTAAGGCTTAATTGAGTTTCCAAAGTGAATGCAAAGATCAGGATGGGGTGGGGGGTCCAGGATGGTCCAGGACACGACGACCTCTTGGGTCATGTGTCATAAACGAGAAGGCTCTTTTTGCTCTGATACTAATGATTCTGTGGCTTCATATAAGATTCCCATGCATATTAAGTACTGTGTTAGTTTGATTTTGAAATCACTCTCGCAGTTCATTTTATACATCAATTAAGAGGCATTTATTTAATTTGAGATGAATCAATAAATGGATCAATTGTGGAAATTAAAATATTCCCAGTGTGCTTTATGGATAAAAAAGCATGACTCTGAAGTGGTATTTTAGTACTGTGTAGATTTTAAAGTCCTTCATCAGCAGGACTTTGATTTTTTTAATCCATTAAAAGACACTTATTTAATTTTAGAATAATGAACAACCTGATCAGTTATGAAAATGAAAACATTCTCAATGTGTTTCATAGATAAGAAATATAAACAACGAAAAGCATCAATCTGCATTTCTTCAGTTCTGACAAATTTGCATGTTGTGATTAAGGCACAGCAAAGTCTCAGACACAAGCGTACGACTTAAAAGGACTTGATCTTTCTCAGGTAGTCCTTTTGAATGAAGTTTAACAAAGTCAGAAGTTCAAACTTACGTATTTCTCATTAGGGCCTATTCAAAGGATTAAAAAAAAACACAGAGAGAATAAACTTCAGAAGAAGCACTCCACTTTCTGGCAGTGCTTCTCTGCCTATTTTCTTGTTGCTTGTGCCAAACAAGGGCCAGTGTCTTTCTGTGTCCAGTGGTGTCCTTCTATGTCCAGTGGTATCCTTCTGTGTCCAGTGTCCTTCTATGTCCAGTGGTATCCTTCTGTGTCCAGTGGTATCCTTCTGTGTCCAGTGTCCTTCTGTGTCCAGTGGTGTCCTTCTGTGTCCAGTGTCCTTCTATGTCCAGTGGTATCCTTCTGTGTCCAGTGGTATCCTTCTGTGTCCAGTGTCCTTCTATGTTCAGTGGTGTCCTTCTGTGTCCAGTGGTATCCTTCTGTGTCCAGTGTCTTTCTGTGTCCAGTGGTGTCCTTTTATGTCCAGTGGTATCCTTCTGTGTACAGTGTCCTTCTGAGTCCAGAGGTGTCCATCTGTGTCCAGTCACCTTCATTGTCCAGTAGTGTCCCACTGTGTCCAGTGTTCTTCTATGTCCAGTGGTGTCCTTCTGTGTCCAGTGGTGTCCTTCTGTGTCCAGAGGTGTCCTTCTGTGTCCAGTGTCCTTCTAGTCCAGTGGTATCCTTCTGTGTCCAGTGTCCTTCTATGTCCAGTGGTATCCTTCTGTCTCCAGTGTCCTTCTATGTTCAGTGGTGTCCTTCTGTGTCCAGTGTCCTTCTGTGTCCAGTGGTGTCCTTCTATGTCCAGTGTCCTTCTATGCCCAGTGGTATCCTTCTGTGTCCAGTGTCCTTCTATGTCCAGTGGTGTCCTTCTGTGTCCAGTGGTGTCTTTCTGTGTCCAGTGTCCTTCTTTGTCCAGTAGTGTCCCTCTGTGTCCAGTGTCCTTCTATGTCCAGTGGTATCCTTCTGTGTCCAGTGTCCTTCTGTGTCCAGTGTCCTTCTATGTCCAGTGGTGTCCATCTGTGTCCAGTGCCCTTCTGTGTCCAGTGGTGTCCTTCTATGTCCAGTGTCCTTCTGTGTCCAGTGGTGTCCTTCTGTGTCCAGTGGTGTTCTTCTGTGTCCAGTGGTGTCCTTCTGTGTCCAGTGATGTCCTTCGGTGTCCAGCCCTTCTGTGTCCAGTGGTGCCCTTCCGTGTCCAGTGTCCTGTGTCCTTCTGTGTCCCAGTGTCCTTCTGTGTGTTCTGCGCTGCAGAGAAACGTGTTACGACCTGACTCATGGATCCCTAGAAAATCAATTTGCTTTTAGTAGGAAGACTTCGGAATGGGGAAGTGGGGCTGGTGGCATTCTTTCTACATGGACCCCTCCCCCACACACTTGTAGAGGTGGGTGCGGTGGAGACTTCCGTGGAACCCACGTCTGGATTTTTTTCATTTTGATAGAACAGGTTTGATGCTACTTCCTGTTTGACGGTTCCCGAACTCCCGCCATCTCTATTGAAGTCTCCACTGTGATGTGAACTCTGACTGTTAGTTGCTGCTATTGCTGGAGGGGGCAGACATCTGGGACTTTTCCATTCACAAGGTCTTTCTCCAAACCAGAAGAGCATCGGAACGTACATGGCGCCCACAGCCCCTCCTAGCCTGCCGCGCGGCTTCCCTTCGCTGTAGCGCCCCCCTCCGGCTCCTGCCGCAGGCGCTGCCAGCACCGCCCCGCGTTACCACTGGACACGGCCACTCAAGGTCGGCTGCCCGCCCTTCACCAGGGAGCATCGGGAATTTTCTGTAGTTGATGGTGTATTCTTCTGTGTCCTGCACCTGGAGGGGTGGAAGCAAGATGGAATGGCGTGGAGGAAGCACTGAGAGGCCAGGAGGGGAGGACGCCAGCGCCCGGGTAACGCTGGTGCTGGTTTTATGCTCTTCCCGCAACGTGCCTGCTGTTCTGGGATTGGACAGCACAATCTCTACGTCCCACCCACTCTAAGGTTCTGTCTCTTGAAATCTTGTGCGAGAAGATACTCAAACTTCCTTGTGGCTGCAAAGAGGGAAGGGAGCACCTCAGCCATCAAGTTGGGGCTTCAAGCGTTCTGCAGGCGGCTGGGGAGGGTCGTGCAGCTCAGTCACCACCAGGCAGAGCCAGCCTGGGATGGCAGGGCCACATCCCCAGGTGCTTCTCAGCACCGTGGACTTGTGGCACCGCTGTGTCTGATAATGGGGTGCAGGCGTGCTTCCTGCTTCCGGGTGGGTAGGGAAATCTGAACCCAGTTCATGGTCCATTCCACAGAAGCGGTTCTCTGGCTGGGCCATCTCTTTCTCTCTTGCCCCCACCCCCCACACATGGTTCTGTGCCGCAGCCTGTTCAGTCTGAATCTTTTCTTTTGGGGAACTCAAATTCTTTTCAGTGTGTTCTCAGGTCGTGCAATGTTCTGCCTCCGTCCTGCACCTGGCCTAGGTCGTCACTGAGCATCTTGAGGGCACACAAACAATTCCCTTGGGTACCCAGTGGATCCTGCCTATGTTTGCTGTGACCGGTTGGAAGGGAGCTGAGGCCAGCTGACGCGGCTCCTTGGGGAGGGCAGGGTACCGGCTGGGCAGGGTGGCACTATCCTCACCCACACTCAGCCATGCGAAGTCACACACAATACTATCTTGGAGAGAAGCAGGAGAATGGACAATGTCTGTGTTCTGGCTTCTGAAATCACGTGCGAGAAGATATTCAAAGTTTCTTGTGGCTACAAGTAGGGAAGCGAATGGCCCACAGAATGTCCCACCCATGAGATTCCTTAGGCAAAACTGTCACAAAACTGAAAGAGAGTGATACTTAAGTGGGTAAGTTTTGAATCGGTTTTACTTTTTTAGCCCATGTGTGGGGTGTTCTCATGAGGAAGAGATTGTTGGTGCAGGCCAGCTGAGGTGTGTTCTAGCTGATGTCAGTTCGACATTGACACAGTCATGGCAAGAGGGGACAGGAATTTTGGGATTGTATTTGGTTTCATTTTCCCATGAAAGGCTGCCTCACTGTCCCAGGAGCCAGTTTGAAAGCTCTGGGAAGTCACGGCTGGTGCAGTCAGTGGCTCTCTGCTGTGGGCGCTGAGAACAGAGTGTGAGGTCCAGGACTCATGCATTAAAATAACTGGGGATAATTTCTCAGGTTTGAACAGAGTCTGAATCCGCAAACACAGAGCATTCTGTTTTACTAAGTTCTCTGACACATGGTGTATCTTCATATCCTTCTGATGAGGTGAGGGAATTTGTATCCCTAACATGTTAAATGTTATTGAATAGGCTTTAAATGAATCTCATACTTAATTTGTGCTTTTAATGTTTCTTTAGTTGGATTCTGAATTCATTTTGCTTTCTCTTGGGGTCTTCCCTGAGACCATGAAAATTGCCTGCTTTCGGTTCTCTGATAACTGAGTATTCCCCCGTAATGAGCTACCAAGTATCTTCATTAGTGCCTCTCATTTCCACTTCTCGTTTGTTCAAAATTAAGCAATATAATGCTTCTGAGAATGCTCCTTCTGAGCTTCTAAATAGAGACACATAGGAATAAAATTCTCATTTCCCCATAGATTATCTGATTGCATAGGAACAAATGCCACCCACTCCCAATTATCCAAGCCTCTGGGAGCAGGGTTGATTTGGGAAAGGGAAATGCACATGGCTCACAAGTTTCCCCCATTTATTTCATTCTTTCCACCCGGCAAGGGTTTGACAAGCCCCACTAACAAGCGGCAGAATTGATGGCCTTAGATTCCAGCTTCTCTCCATCCTTTCAGGTTGTGCTAATGAGCAAACAATCCACAAACAGGAGGAGGCGGGACAGGCGAGATGCAAGGGTCATCCAGCCGGAGCACCATCTCTGGGTAGCTGTGGCTTCCTGGTATGTACACAAGTTGGATACATTGTACCCCATGATTACATTAATGTACACAGCTATGATTTAATAAAAAACCCATAAAAATAAGAATCCAGCAAGCATATCCCACATTTCACTACACAGACAATAAGATATTAATAGATGTTGTTAAAAAATTAAAAAGGATTCTTTCATGGTCAAACAAGTTTGGGCAAACATCAGACCAAAAAAAATTAAATAAAATTTTTATTATCAAAAAAAAAAATCCATGACCTGGCAATTATGAATTGGGCTGCAGTAAACACTCTGATACAAATATCTTTGTTGTAATGTGATTTTTGATCTTCTGGAAGCCTAAGTGCCCATCGATCCATGAATGGATCAATAAACTGTGGTATATGTACACCATGGAATACTATGCAGCCATAAAGAAAGATGGAGACTTTACATCCTTCATATTTACATGGATGGAGCTGGAAAATGTTCTTCTTAGTAAAGTATCACAAGAATGGAAGAAAAAGTATCCAATGTACACAGCCCTATTATGAAATTAATTTATAGCTTTCATATGAAAGCTATAACCTAATTATAGCCTAAGCATATGGGGAGGGGGAGGGGAGGGGTTTGGAGGGACCA